>JAUYWV010102864.1:0-13294 GCA_032274565.1 Nematoplana nigrocapitula | reverse complement strand
GTTAATAGACTGACACAAATATCAAATGTCAAGTATTTCCGAGCAAACATAAAATAATTACATTCAGTCAAAGTTTGGGAAAATGGTCATATGTGCTATATATAACCATGTAATACTAATTTCTGCCAACGTAAATTTTAAATTTTTTATCTTGATCTTCTATTTATGTACAATATGTGTGTGAAAAACTGTCATCTTATGCGTAGGTTTAAGGGGGTCATTTTTCATGCCAAATTTAGTCAATTTAGACAAATTAACACATTTTTAATTTACTTTGACTTTTTGATGTATATTAGGTAGAACTAAAAAAATCAGACATGTTCTAAGATGGTATTGATCTATATTATTGCATAATATAAATAATTTCACAATTACCATAAAAAATATTTCAGGTGTAAAAAATCAGAAGATCAAGATAAAAATGTATTTTTTTAATTTACGTTGACAGAAATTAATATAGCGTGGTTATATATAGCACATTTGACCATTTTCCCCAACTTTGACAGAATGTAATTATTTTATGTTTGCTCGGAAATACTTGACATTTGATATTCGTGTCAGTCTATTAACCCTCTATGAACATTAATAAATTTAATGAGTTCTTTGTTTACATACAAAGTTATGAGGCCTCAAAATGTTTAAAAAAATCTGATTTTTTAACATTTTTGACACCTAAAATATTTTTTCTGTTATTTTGGAAATTGTTTATATTATGTAATTTTATGTAATAAAACATTATGTAATAATATAGATCAGTACCATCTTACAACATGTGTGATTTTTTAGTTCTTCCTAGTATACAGAAAAAAGTTACAGTAAATTAAAAATGTGTTCTTTTGTCGGTCGACACTTTTTTCTCGTCGAAATCATCCATTTCAATGGCCTATAAAATCAATGCTGTTCAATATTTTTCAAAAATATTTGTGATTTGTCCTATTTATTTGGGTCCCAATTATGCTATACACCAAATTTTAGCCAATTCTAATTTCATCAGCCACACCACCTGGACCATTCCTACTGGAATGACCCTCAAGAGATTAATTAAGCGAACCATAATTATATAACATTTCATTCCCATTCATTTTCTGTGAGACAGACGGATCAACCAGGTGAAGCTTTAGGTGAGATATTGCTTATGTGTATGCACCTACTGACACTTGTACAACTCAAAGTCAATACGGAGACGAAACAAACAGAGCAGACTTCACTGTTTGGAGGACCAGCTGCTTCCATTGTCTAAATAGTCTGTTGATGACCTCTCTGTGCCGTTCACTCATTCACTTTCCATCTAACAAGGTAATTAACGCCAACTAACTTTCTCCGCAAACAACAGAGATTCATAGCTTTAGCTTCAGTCAACAAATGAAAAAGTCACTGTTTTACTGCATAGTACCTTGCAAACTTTCCGTTCATGAGTGATGGATATAAAGAATAGTTTTGGAAGAAATGAATCTCATCAAGTGATTTAAAATATTGATAAACTAATTAGGCAGACAAGTCAATCCTTTCACAAAGACAACCATAAAAAATGGAGAACGGTGCCAATGCCACGTGTTATACATCTGCATGCTTTGAGGCACAGAGACATTTTGTACAGTCCAAGTTTTAATATGGGGCCGAGATGGCTCAGTCGTAGAACAGTTGGCTATTTCGAGTCCCGGCTCGGCCTGAATTAAATTACCCTCTTCCTCCGCGTGAAAGACTTCGTTTGGTCTGATACCGGGTCTGCCAGGTGGCGCTGGGGACCGTGAGGCAGAGAACCGCCCTAGCCATAATGGTAGAATGTTGTTTCGAAAGTTTTAATATGCGTCCCGCTTTAAGTCGGAAGCTTGCCTGATTGTCTTTTTCGTGTTTTTATCAAGGAGATACTATATATTATCGAAAAAAGGTAGGCTCTCGCCAGATTCAAGTCTCTCTCTTTTTCTCTTTCTGAAATCATATATTTAGCTGCTGATTTAGTTTATCGGTTTGACCATCGCTTTTCTTATGATATTAAACATTTTTGTAAAATTTATTTACTTTGTCATGTCAGGAGAATTTATTTTCAATAATAATCTCTCAAACAAGTAGGTGATGTTAGTATGGAATCTCAGCTAGACCCAATTTCAGTCAATCTATTTCTTTGTCCAAATGAATCCCCTTTGTCTTGATTCTTACCCCCAAAGCCCTTATTCTACTCTAGATAGTACAGTATACTGACAACATATTTCTTATTGTCTCTTCTGGTTTCGATATCCAATCATTCCTTGATCATTTGAATTCCTGCATTCCAAAATTATATTTACACACGAGCCTAAATACTACTTATATACTGCGTTTTCATTATCTCCCTGGTTTGCATGTCTGAATAAAAAATAAGTCAACGAGCACGCGCTGTGACCCCCTCCCCCTGATTATCTATGTGTGTTATGATTCGTAGAGTGTCATGTCGCGCCTGATTTGTTTAGTCTACAGCAGTGTTTCTCAACCTTTTTGAGGTCATGAGTTTGACTACCCTGGAAACCGACAAAACCCTCTTGGCCTCCCGGACTATTCATAAAATTGAGACATCTGCCATGCTTGTTATAAAAAGATTAATGCATCATTTGTGGTCATTAGCGAAGGAGTAATCAAAGATAAAGATACTGTATATAATAATGCATTTGTATTGTAATAATTAAAAAACATTCGTATACGTTAAACAGTTTTCACGATATTTGTCGTTCTTGTTAACAATGCCAGCCATATCATTTCGTCTATAAAATCGGTTTTTGTTGGCTGCTTTTCAGTCACTATCGCCGAAAAGCCGGATTCTCCGCGATAGGTTGTCGGAAATGGGAAAAATAGACCTGCTGCTCATTTTGCGAAGAGAAGGTATCCAGCTTAGCAAATTGCTATCCAGAAATCTGGAAGATGTCTTTTTTCTTCTAATCTTGTCTTTTCCCATCGTAATGTCTGCAGTTCCATTAACTCCTCCACGAGGACCACCGTCTTCGTCGGAAACCGTTGGACAGTTCGTCGTTCTCTGTAAGAGGGCGTTTGGCTACTTGCGCCCATCTGAACGAGTAGCGGGAATGGTTCGTAGTTGGTGACGAGAATCCATCTTTTACATAACTCAAGCCACAACACTACAATCTTGTTTTGTGCATCACATATCGTAAATTGACAGGAAGCGAAGTGACGGCGTCCTGCTTACTGACATAACTTTTGTCGCACCTTTGTTGAAATTCAGGCAGGTCAATTCTTCACAAATACACCAAAAGGTCAATTCGGATCACTACACTTTAGTAACAACAACGCATATATCACTATGTACAGTTCTGACTTCCCCGCCTAACTCCTTTGAACAGTGCGCACTGAGTACACAATCCAATAAACGAATTAACAATCTTCATAAATCAGAGATGCGGGTGGTGTATTGCAATTCAGACAGTTCCGCAGTAGTCCGATATACCAGGTCACCGACAAGCCTTATCTACAGGCCCGATGTTTGTTAAAGGACAACACATGACATTTACACGAGCGCGTACGCCGGCACGCATATACACAAACACATGCTGACGAGTGCAAGGGTACATACGGCTGGAGAAGTTAGGATACAAAATCTGTTCAACAGCAATCAGACACATCAGTGATAATTAAACTGGAATTTCCAAATGGCTAGCTAGTTGGCCTACGCATTTTCGAGTCTTCCAAGAAAATTCCTGTTTGGGATAATACGGGTGGGAAGAGTAAAGTGTTATCATGGTTCTTCGGACCTCCAAGAGGACACTAATACATTAACAAAGACAACAAAGCGGGCCGGACTGAAGAGCAACACAGAGGAAAGCAAAGTTATGACACGTGGATGTACGACAGGACTAGGACAGCCAAATATATCATAACGTAAGTAACCATCCTGGAACAAGTTGGAAGGTTCAAATATCTTGGAGCACAGATCACCGAGGAAGCAAAGTCGGAGGCAGAGGTGCGGACTAAATTCTGCAAAGGCAAACAGATCCGTCGCTAAGCACGATACCATGAAAATCGAAAAGAATATGATGAGAACAGTGATCTTCGCCACATTGTGAGTATAGTAACAAAGAGTTAATGAGTGGTCTTTAACCATAACATACTAAGAGAAAGAGTGAAAAATATAATCACCGAAAAGAGCCTGGATATAGGGATTGGTTGACTGAAACATTGCAGCCGAGAACAGTTAAGTGAATTAGTGAGAAGATATGAAAACAAGGTCAGTTGGAAGAGGAATACATTCCTATGGGTGCACCCACGTCACTCCAACTAAGGAGTGCGAACCCGCGAGTATGTCGAAGAGGCAGACGTCATAATTGGAAACGTGGATACCCGGTGTAGGAATAACAAGTAAAAGGTTGAGAGACAGATGCGGTGCAGTAGTTAGGAGACAAATAGAGGAGCGTTCATTGGAGTTAAGGGAGGGAAGTTGAAGCTCAGACAAACAAGATTTGATATCCGAAGTTGGAATGTATCTAGGAGGCACATCACAGCTAATGGGAAATTTGGAGATATAAGAATGCAAAGTGGAGAGTAAATCGCAACCCATTTTCGAGTCGCCTCATCTCTCTAAGCAGAACCCACAGAATTGACCTCCAGTGGGTACGGGATCGTTGTGGATTGAGAGGGAACGATGAGGCAGACAGGAAAGGCTACTATACTCCCTTCCCCATACCGACCCAGTGAACTTCAACTCTGCCAGCTGCGCGATCTCCCGCTTCAACGGCCTGTCCGACTCCCACATTCACCTGGCGTATCCCCACTGCGGCACTAACGGCCCCTCCACAAGCCCTAAACTTTCCCGCTCTCTCCGCAGATTTGACGAGATCTCCCTTGTCCAGCTCCGCAAGGGTCACTCGCCGTCTACATCCATCACATTGGCAAAAGGGATGCCCCGACGGTGCCCCCATTGTGACGGTCCTATTATGAAAACTGCAGTGCGTAAATGTCCATAAAAGACAGAGTAGAAAGATAGAAGAGAAGATCAAACAAGGGAGAGTGAGGCAGTCAATAGGTAGATGGTTTTGAATTGAAAAATGAGAGACAGGAAAGTGGATCAGAGTGAAACCGACGAAACGAGAAGGAGCGATGTCTAGTAGGAGAGGGTTTGAACTAGGCCAGTAACTTTTTCTTTTTTCATTCCCGGTCAGGGTTGGGGCGTGTCAGCACCCCGATCTTTTGAGGTAGCAGCGGCACAAAGCAGGAGACTTGGATGCCACTGCCTCCTTTGCGTCGTCCACGCAAATGTCCAACTCACCTCCAAATCTCTAGCAGCCAGACGGGGATCACGCGAATAGAGTCGAATCTCCCAGCGACAGTCAGCTTTAGTAACACTGGACGGGAGGAAGGTTTCTACCAGATGCATCAGGTCTGACTGAGAAGTCATATTGAATCCATAGGCCAGGGAAAGATGATAGATTCCCTTGCGTTTGAGCAGCACTTCCGGAGGGATGGCGATACCAACTGAACACAGAGGGAGTTATATAATAATCAAGACAATTAAGTTTGTGATACGCATAATTTAACTTAACGCCTATGTAACTCATTGCGATTAACTGCGTTGAAATTCGAAATGGCGTACTCAAGTTCGATACGGTTATTAAAATTTCAAAGTCAATAGCTCGAATTGCTTATATTTCCTCTGCAAACGACTTTGATCAATGCGAGAGGAGAGGAAAAAAGACCGTACTAGACACACAATTATTATAACAATTTGAATGCAGTGAATTCAATCTGAGGTATAAAACATTGTAGAAGTCCTTCAAATTTCGAGAGATTAATACTTTTAATGCATCGTCGAAAATTTGGAAAAATATAAAGTAGTAGTAATTCTCGAATTATTCCTTAATTGTAATAATGGTATTATCAATAAATCGCAACCAGAAAGTGCATTAAAATCTGCCATCCATAAACAACTCATATCTCATATCACCCGACATTCTCATCAAAAATATGACAATATTATTTTGTTCAGAATCAAAACTGATGAAACCCAGTAACATATAGACGACCACCAATCAAAAACCGAGATGAAAATCTTGTGATGTGATCTACTTAATCAACTGACACATATATCTCACTGATAGTTGTATGCATTTACTCTATATTTTCCCCAGCTAAGAATGATTGAACTGTGCAATTGAATGCTTTAACATGAAAAATACAATTTAATTCAAAAATGAAACACTATCAAGGAATACAACAACATCAAGCTGGTTTTTTTATATATAAATAGTAGAACTGAAACATTTCCTTCAAGAAATTATCTACAGATAAAAATAGCTGTAGCTATAAAGCCTATTTGTTAGGTACCTTTAGCCCTTTTATACAACAACGCTGAAAACGAAGAGGTTAAGCTCCAAAACTTCCTGGAAGACAATTTTTTTATCCAAAATGATAGTATCTCATTTGAAAATCGTCGCTCGTCTTGGATTAATTATTATTAGCACTGGAAATCGATCTACTAAGCCCTACGCAGCGCACCTTTTTGCAGCTGAAAGAGCATCTCATTGGTGAAACCTTCGAGAACACTCTTTACTTGTCCGGGAACCACGTATCCGATGAAATTATTCGGTTCACTATTCGTATAGAGCTGCAGGGGGATTCGCGGCGGGAGGCAGCGATCGTAGAAACTGTTCGTGACATCTGTGAGCAATTTGTGCACGTTCAAAGCCAAATGGTCGGGTGCCTGAGAGATAAACATATAGCAAAGTTTTGTCATAAATACAGATTTAATACAACTATTGACTACTAGTCTGTATGAATTAAAAACAATTGCAAACCCTGATTTCATATAATCAAAATTGACGTCCATCTACCCGCTATAGCCCAAGGTTAAGTGGGATATTTCAATTAACTCATGTAGGATCTGGTAATGAAAATACATTTTCCCATTGTTTAGTAATTGGGGATTGGGACAAGCAGACAAGTATCAGGATGACAAAAACTCCGAGTGCAGTACCTAGAGAAGTGGGGTTAGAATTTTGCATCAAAGAAGCGGTTTATCATTCTAACAAGAGTTCATAACTAGAACCGGTAAGTCAAATGATGTGTCCGGGTTCCCTCCTACTCGACAGACAGACCCTAGTTATATAGAGATGCGAGGATGCTTGAATGCATGTCTGCTTGCTGTGTTTAAGTTCATACATACCAAGTTTCACCTAAACCCAATATCAAATGTTTCAGTATAGCTACATCTTATACTACCATGAGTACGGTAATGTCAATGAAAAATGGGAACTTTACCAGAACTGACAGCTTAATAGCGTAAGGATCTAAATATGTAAAACATAAATATTTCTGCATCTATTTTCAAGATTTCTATTAGTAGTTGAAAGAAAAAATATCACATATTGATGTCCAACGAAAACTACATAATTTACTCACGCCGGGTCTCAAACCCGCAATCTTATACTTAGGAGGTAGACGCTTTATCCATTAGGTCACGTCATTCTGAAACAGCTAAAATCAGTATGAAGGTCATGAGAAAACCGACTTTGAACATAAGCCTGAGGGTCATACATACAGACACAGCCTTTAATAGAGATGATACGAGGACGCATCCAAAAACCTGGCCCTCCATTGAATGCTGCTGCATACGATGTTTCCGCCGTTGAATAGCAGTCTATCTGACCATATCTCACTGATTTCCAGAACAAATGTCTGGCGGACCCAAAATGTAAAATACTTCAATTAATATCCAGATTCCACTAATCTCAACAGAACTCACAACATCAGAAAAAGGTGGAGATTACATCAAACAAAAGTATGCATAATAGCATTGCTACATATAAAGAAACAAATACTTACCTCAAAAGGGGGCAATAGAGTAATATGGGGTGGATACTCATTTGCTATATTCCATCCACACAGCTTCTGCGAGGCTTCCCAGAATTCTTGCACAGCAGTCACTAAATCACCAACTGGGCAGAGGAAAACGAAGAATTCCCGAGCTGTTTCCATGTCAATCTGATGATCATCTATATGAGCAACTAGCCTAAAATACACAAATATAAAAACAATATCCACACATTTTATGTAAACATTTCTGCAGTGAACAAGCTAATATATTCAGCGCTAACTAAAAAATGGTAAAGCATATCCCACAAAAAGCTTATTACATACTGAAAATGTGCTCCAATAGCAAAACATAAAGTAGAACAAATTATTCAAAAATTGAAATAATACAATAAAGTTTTCTCCTCATATCTAATATGCAGTAAACTCTTCTTCTGATAAAGTGGACACGTACAAATTTTAAATTAAAGTGAACAGCAAGGAATCTTGAAATAATTTTTAGTTTACAAATTAATTAAACAAAAATAGTAAACACAATACAACTATGCACAAAACACTTTAACAGTGGCACTATAATCACTACCAAAAATAATAAATTTCATAAAATACATAATGGTATTTAAATATGGATTTTATAAATCGGTTTAATCCAATAATCAATAAAGGTTAATAAGATACTATCTGTATATTAACAAGTTTTAATATATTAGACTTACTTTCTATTTTCAAATGATATTATTCATTTTTCAAAAGTCATCAGGTATAAAAATGTATTTAAAATAATGAAGATGTTGCAAAAGATATAAGAAATTCTTCTATTTTATTAAAAGCAATTCCCATATTATATAACCATATCAAGTAAAAATTATTGTTTAAATTGATTAACGGTTTTGATATTTAATGTAAATAACTTTAGCTAAGCAATGTGAACATGATTTTCTTAATTTTAAACAAAGATTTTTTGAATATTTACCACTGAGCAGCATGCCGTTCATTCTGAAATCCAGTTGATGTGAGCCCCTTTAAACTAAAACCAAATAAAAAAATATATGTATGATTATTATAAATATTTAAGTTAGCTAAATGTTTAACACTTAATAGGATATCTATATTAGGTATACTAAAATTGTATCATAGTGATATACATTGTGAATATAGGTGACAAAAATACTAAGCATGTTTACAAATTATAAAATTAAAATAATGGCAACAATCTTGTTTCATAAAATATTTTTTAAATCAAATGAAATAAAATAGTACAAAGTTAATAATATATATATAAAAATAATTTGATAATTAAATATGATATTATCATTATCATTATTTTTTCGATTGTTAGGACAACATTGTGTCTATATGTAATAGTATTTTGAATTATTTTATTTTTGATATTATTTTCATTTAATATAATTTATTCACTTTTTTATTTTATTATGCTTCTTTGTGAGCTGCATAGACACCATAACTATTCTCCATCTAGACTCCATCTCACATTTCACTTTATTGTTAAATAATGAGCCTAGGTACTGAACTGATCTACTGCTTCCATAATTTTGTTCATTTTTCTGAATGTTGCCACTCAGGCCTTCTGGGTGCTGACTGCCTGATATCATAACCTTACTCTTCGTGCTGTTTATTTCTATTCTGTACCTTCTTGCTATCTACTGTATATCTGTCTATCGAATGTCTTGCTTTTGTCAAGCAGGTATGGCATCCATATTCTCCACTGTGTTTGATTTTCTGTTTTATCTTTTAGATTTTAATATGAATCTGTATTTAATTCTGTTAGGATGATTTTTATGGCTTTCCTCATCCAAGTGTTCAACAAAATAGTCCTTCTATGATTGTTTTCATTAGGTTATCTTTTCTTAAGATGTTACATATCCAGTTCTTCTTTCGTTTCAATATAGTCTGAAGTAAATTACTGTATGTCTTTCTTTTATCTCTTTGTTGGTTTTCCAATCCTGCCATGATATTTTCTGCATTCATCTCCATATCCATAGTTCAAATGCTTCTATTTTTTCTTATCACTTCCTTGTATTGTCCATGTTTCTGATCCATAAAGGTCAAAGGGCTACACTCCATATTATTGATTTGACAATTTTCTTGTTAGTTTATATGTTTAACCCTTTACTGAGCAGTACTCTTCATTTAGTAAAGGCTTGCTTAGCCACATGTTAATTCTTGTTCTTATTTCTTCATGGCATCTATCATCCAATGTGGTAATTGCATTTAAGTATTTGAAACTTTTCACTTGTTCTATTTCTTTATTTTTTAATTTTATGTTCTTCTAATTATTTCAAGATCTGCAATATTCTTGTTTTATTGATATTTATTATTGTATTGTATATTTTGCAGTTGTACTATTCAGGTTGTCGAATAGTATCTGCAGTCAATGATTGCAAAATCTTATATTTTTTATGAGTTTAGTCCCTACTATTATTTCTTCTTCTATATGATCCGGTGCTTCAATCATTATTCTTTCTGTATATATTGAAAAAAAAGTGGGGAGGGAAGACATCCTTGTTGTACTCCTTCACCAATCATGGCTGGTTCTGATTCTTCATTTTCTGTCTTGATGGTTGTAGTTTCATTCATATATAGATCTTGGATAAGTCTTCTATCCCAGTAAGTTTGAGTGTATCCATTAGGATTTTCTAGTTGACTTGGTAGAAAGAAATACTGTTAGACTAAAACTCTTGAAATAGTATATGGCTGTGAGCAGTTTCACCAATAGCTGCATGATGTCCATTTTGAATTAATGACTGAAGATAAACCAACCACTATAATAGGCAAAGATGCAGCATCTCCTACTTTGGACATTGACAAGGAATCTATATATGTGAACTTGATATCAAAGGAAATTTTTTAGTCGATACTACTTCCTAAGAATTCTATAAATTTTTAAGTCACTTTTGCCTTTTTAATTCTTTTTCTTACTTATTTTTAATATTTATAATCTTTTGTAATTTAATTTCTAAGGTATTTATTTATATTCAGTCATTTATTTAAGTGTTTTGCCATTAACTTTAATTTTAATATTTTATCTTTTCCTTTTTGTCTATTATTATTATTTTTATTGATTTAGCATTTAAGCTTATTGCAAAATCTATATATTTTTCATTAAGTGTAATTATTTGCTATAATCCTTTTATACTATCTGCTATTAATACTACATATATATATAAATATAATATAATAATTATTATTATTATTGATTTCTAATTTTATTATAGAAATTTTGAAAAAATAGACAATAATAAAACGTTGTTTTATATTTCTTTTATTTTAATATTTTATATTTTTCCTTTATATTCTTATTTCAGCCATTTGATTCCATTATAAGTTTACTATTAATTTGATTTTATGTTTTATTATATTAGACCATTTCCTTATTTTAATTAATTTGTCATGTTTTACTTTGTCAAAAGCCTTCATATAATCAATAAAGTATAAATAGATAGTTTTTTACTTTTGAATTAGTATTTTTGTAATAAAGATTATTTCATGTATGTTTTTTTTTTAAATCCAAGCTAACTTTAGACTTATTATTTTTTAATTAAGCAGTGGTTACAGTTCAGGTCACTGGAATCCTGTATCGAGGGTGGAATCCTGTATCGAGGGGTTAAAGTTTAGGACCTCCCATACAGTTTTTTTCAAGGGATTAAAAGTTGGTGAAAAATGTATATTATTAGGCATTTTTGTTATTAAAAGATACCATCACTAATACAGAGAAATTATTTCATATATAATTATAACAGAAAGACTCCAGCTCTCTAGTAAGCTCGAAAAAGATATCCAAATGCAATATCTAAAGCAAAAACGGAGTTAAAATATTATTTTATCTAATTTAAATGTATTTTTGGTAGAAAATTTTTTTGCATCTCATAGTACAGGTCCAGTCACTATATAGTACCTTTAATATAAGGTCCAATGACCAGATCTTTAATTAGAGTGGATGTAGGTCCAGTCATGCTCACTGCGCATGCGTGACAAGAAGTCGGGAACTTTAATCTTGTGATACAAGATTCTGGTGACTAGAACTGTATAACCATTTCATTTTAATTATTTATATTGGAATACTTCGTTTCTTGAATATTTTTAATTTTAAGTAGTATTAGTATTTTTGCTTTATGTTTATGACATTATGTGAAATAAAACTAATCATATTCATAATGGTTGTTGGTTAAGTATTTATTGCATTCTTTTGGTTTGATTGCTTTAGGTAGAAATATACTTTTGATAAAATCTTGTGGCTGGGATACTGATAAATTTATAAAATAAAATAAAAATATCTTATTTTTAATTTTAACAAATAATGAAATATGTCAATGATTGACACAAATTTGAGATGAAGTTGTTTTTTAATGTGCTAACAGTAACAACATATACAAAAAATGAAGTGAATTATTTATTTGGGGTACAAATTTCATTGTTATTACCCAGGCCCAAGCCCAGGCTAACTTATTCATTTTATTTTTTAATTAAAAATTAATACATTATACAATTTAAAAAAGAATATCTTAACAAAGCACAAAAATATTACCATTTTTTGCTTGAAAATCCTGCCTTTTTCAGTCTGCTCATTATAATTTCATACTTTCTTTCTTCATCTTCACTGCTGTTACGTCTTGATCTGCACGGTGCTACGGGGAGATCCATGTTTTATAAAAATATTAATCACCAGAAAAATATATAAAAATCATTCATTAGGAGTTGATAAATGTGTTAAATATATTTGGAAAGAAAATAAGGTTATAAATATTTGCTAGATGACGTTAACAAGAAGTGTTCACGAAAATTATAAAAGATTTAACTTTATCGCGAACAAATAGTCTAGGTTATAACTGTTGTTTGAATTTAAACGAGTTGTTTAAACAAACATTTTCTGCACAGAAATCCGCAGTGGGGCTGTTTAAGTATTACGTAAATCTGAGGGGGTGTTTGTTGAAACGTTACGGTGTGTTCTCTTGGGGGGGGGGTGTTAAGATCAAAGATATTACTTATATCTAGATATGCAATAAACAAACAAAAGTGGACTAGTTTTGATATCGTCTGTGGCTGGCAAGAACCGTTGGTTTCCATTGATTTCAATGCAAATTCACGTAATTTCAAAGAAACAAAAAAACATGAAATATAACACAGATATGAATAAAATTATATTAAAATGTGCGTCTGGATGAGAGCTACAATAATATATAATTTATAGCAGTATACCTGAAATAATAAAGGTTTTCCCTCTGGTCTGTGGTCCATTCTGTTAACATGTGTGCCTTTGTCTTCTGCAGCTCTAGTTATATGTAGTACTAGCAGTGGGTACCCCCGTTGCTGGGTATATGTCTCACCATAACCCTGCCCTAGTCCGGTCCCCCATTTTCGGAGGTGCCCTGCAACTTTTGTTATATGAATTTCTTTCTGTGGGAGGCTTCCTTCTGCCCGAAACGGCCATTTCACACCGTTTTTGGCCTCCTTGACCTCGACCATGACGTCGGAGGTCGACCTCGCC
>JAUYWV010102853.1:0-13294 GCA_032274565.1 Nematoplana nigrocapitula | reverse complement strand
CCCCAATATGATTTTCTGGATCCGCGCCTGGCTTCTCTAAAGATCCTCACGGTAACGAGAAATGCCTCTTGGTCTCTGCGGGTCTGCTGATCGATGGTGAAATTCTGATCCCTGCCCCTCACCGAGGGAGAAAAGGCGAAACGCTGAGTCACTTCTCAGTAGGCTATAAGCAGTGACAGGGATCGACCGACTGACGGTATAACCATGCACCCCTAGAAAGTGCCAACGGCTACGGCGGGGTGAGCGCCCAGGCCAGGACAAAGGTATCCTTGGCGACTGAATACCCATCATCAGAGTGTCGTTGACACACCTCTCGACTACTACACAAGGGACCAGGGCAGTCATAGAGAAAGAATAGCGAACCACTTTAGGGAATGTGTTTGATTCCACACTTGTGCGTTAGTCACAATCAGCTGATGCGCCCTCTACTCTCTCCTTTCTCTATGGGACCAGCTGGGTTTGATCACAAAACCAGACGCGTAGCCAAAGGGGGGATAAGGGGATGAAAATAAGCAAAAAATTTAGTACGAAAAAAATAATTCCTAGAAAACATTTCTAAATTATCCCCCCCTCCCCACTTGACCAAATCATGGTTACCCCCCTGCATAAAATTCCCTGATTCTGCCCAACATGCTCTATTGTTCTCAGAAGTATGGGGTTGCAACCTGTCAAAATAGAATAAAAAGAAAATCAAGAAATCTCTAAAAAAATTTCTCAATAATCTCACACATTCCGAAATAAACTCTTATATCAATTCTCAACAAACAATTCCAACAAAAATTTATCAATACAGTCAATAAAATCATCACCAATAAAAAACATCCTCTACATGGCCTTCTTAACTCAACTAATACACACTACTGATCCACTAGAAATAAAAATATAACTATCTATAGTAGAACAACGCTATATCAATCAACGTTTGTACCTTCTGCCTCTTTGTGGCTTACCAAACAGTTCCTGCCCAAACTACTGTAACTCATACAAACTTTTTTTGGTCAACTCCACGTTAGTGAAAAAAAAAATTACAGATGGGGACCACTAAGTTATATTTTTAAGTTTAAAACATCCTAGAGCACCATTCTGTAATAATTTTATCCACTTAAAGAATTCGACAATATTTTTTTTGCTTCTTGAATGTTTTGCATTATGTATTTATTTTTAGGCATAAAATTTTGGTCATTTGAAAAAATCGATATGCAACACTTCAGAGTTGAACACATTATTAATTTTACTCACAGATTCTTCAAGACATATATGAATGATGTTAAACATGTTTTTTATTACCTAGGAGGTATATTTGAAGCAAGGGATTATTTTGAAAAAATAACAACTGTACTTGTAATGACCATAACAAAAAATTGAAAAAAGTTTTTATACCCTCACTTAGGTGGATCAATATAAATGAAACATTGCTAATAAAAACTCTTTTAGTATGTGTAACAATAATTACTAATTGTTTTAATAAGATTTATTTTCAAAAAAATAATGTGACATCAGACAATGACTGTAACGACCATAATGTTATAGTCGTTACAATTATAAATTATTTGTATGACCAAGTTAGAGACCTCTAACAAAATATCTTTGAAGGTATTAATTTATTATGAATATATGAAATACCTGATTAAAAATCGTAAAGTTAAAGAGTTTAAAAAATGATATATGTACAGTATAAAAATGGTATAGGCCTATTCATTGCAGTAAAAAAAGCAGTCAGCAATTTTCACATAAGAACTCCGATACAGCAAGATGTTGTACAAAAATGCGGTCGAATTAAAAGCATCATATATCAACACACAAAATAGGTATTGTTGGTATCTATATATACTGTATCAACAAAAATTAAGTAATATTCATTATTAATACATGAAAAATATATACAATAATGCAAAAATACCACTGAAACATCTAAAATTTTCAATGATGTTCTATGCCGTTTTGAAGAGTTGGAATGAATTTTTGACTACAGTAATTTAATATTTATTTGCATTGTTAGTATATAACATGTGTCAAAAAGATTTAGCCAAAAATATATTGACAGTAAATAGGTTAATAAACTCATTTTCAGTGTTTTATTTTATTCCGCATTTACTACCCAACATTTAATACAAATTTGTTCTCTTTTACAGTTTTATTATGTTTTAATTGTATCTTAAGTAATCATTTTAATTTCAAAAAAAATTTCCATTAACAAAACTATTTGCTGCTATCATAAAAATGACCATTTCTATTCAAGTTTAGCGAGGAGATGAAGTAGTTCTCGCTAACGGAAAACGTATCTAGTGTGTGAGGTAAGTACAAGCGAAAGTTATATACATTGTGGTGCAAAAGACAGAAAGAAACAGCTGAGTGAGCGATACTCATAGCGACCGGCTGCCATCGCCAGCGCGCAAGCAACACACAGAACCGCTTGGCGCGGGTCAATTGGTAGTGTGAGCGATTCTTGCAGCGACCGGCCTACAACCAACCAAGTCATTTACATCTAATCTGAAACTAGGCCACCAACAGCTGGTAGGAATTGCCTACAACGCTCACAACTACAACCAACCAAGTCATTTGTATTTGATCTGAAACTAGGCCACCAACAGCTGGTAGGAATTGCCTACAACGCTCACTCCTAAGAGCGATTCTTGCAGCGACCGGCCGCCACCACAGCTCCCCCCAGCGAAACGCTACCAGGAGACGTCTGGACCTTGTGGGTCGGAGTCGGGAGGGCTTCCTGGCGTGTACGCCCGTCAGTGAGTCGACGGTCGGAAGGGCTTCTACTTTCTACTTATATACTTTTTCGTACTGGCTCATTTATTAAACACATTAATTATGTTGACTTCTGACTTCTTTGTTGACTTTTTGTAACGACCGTAACGACAGTATACTGTAAAGAATCTTTAAAAAATGAAGCATTATGATGATTAAATTATGACTTCTTTTAGAGTAAGCACATCACCTGCCTTGTGTGAAAATTACAAGTTGATTGGATTTATAGTTTTCGAGAAAATGCAAAATAAAAACCAAAAGTAAAAAACGTAATTTCTGGCGGAAACGACCGTAACGGTACATGGTTGAGCACTGCTCAGCAATCTTTAACTCATTAACAAAACTTCTTATGTCACACATAGTATACACCAAGATGTTCATTTACCATAAATTATAGGCCTTTGGCTCTTACAGATTATCAATAAAACAAAAAAGAAAGTCGGAATGTAACGACCGAAACAATATGGACTTGACCATATTGATTTAGCATCGTAGCAATCGCTTATCTGCAACATATTGATTTAGCATCGCAGCAAAAACATGTTTTTGGGATATTTTCAATTAGAAATTTTGCATCTCGTGGCTATTTTTCTCATGTTATCCATTGGCGTAGCATTTTTTTGAGTCATCAAGCATGCAAACCCGCCAAGAGAGTTGGGAGATAAATACCGACCAGGCATACATACGTTTCTCTAATTATACAGTAGATAGGATTATAGATAGGATAGTTTAGAAGAGTTTCAAAATTTAAATTAGATGACTTTCTTAAATTTCTACCTTAATCTCTAGTATAAAAATTATCTACTTTTTATCACTACTCGGTGACACTATTGTTTAAATTGATTATATTTTAAACGTAAACATTTCTCAACATTGCCAACGCTACTATAGTTGGCACAGAATTGGTCAACGAATCGACTAGCTGGTAGTATGATTCTATGTGCTGTGTCTGAAAGCTACTGAGTGCTGTTGCAACGGACAAGTATGTATCTGAAGATTGGCAACCCAAAAGTTTTCCATGAACCGACTGCAGTACTCTTGTCAGGCATGGAGAATTGTTAGTTATAGTGTGGGGAGGAATTTAGAGCAATGGATGTCCCAAGCTCGTTGAGAGCGTAGGCCATATCAAATTTGATAAATACGGTATATAGCCATATTAGAAGAAGGCCACCTCCAATCTTTTCAAATAGACACCTTGACATGAGCAGTACTATTAGGGAAGATTAAGCACCTTGTCACCCTGAAGAATGACCACGGAATGGGATCCCAAAAAGTGAATCCAACGACACCAATAGTCAAGTTATAGACACTCTACACAGACCCCGAGCCGCCTTAAGACACCATTGCAGACGGGCTCGTCTAGTGGAGCGCTACTTCATGTTTTTCATATATCCAGTGTTATAATCCCACAAGTCCAAAATAGCGGCACTACTAGAAGATTCCGTTCAAATGTGCTGAATGAAGTTTGTGGCAAGTCAATTAATTGGCGATTTATGTACCTTACTAAAACCAAGGTTATGATAATTGATGCAGAAAGGACGGATTTCTCAGACTTCACACTCAATGGGGATAAGATATAAGAAGTGAGCAAGTTTGTACACCTGGGATCATTACTTACAAGTGATTGAAGTAGTTCTCAAGAGATTAGACGTCGTCTAGCCATGGCTCGACTTGCCACACAAAAATGACAACAATTTGGAAGAGCAAATGAATTTTCACAAAACTCAAGGTCCGACTCCTTTGTGCAGCTGCGGTGTTTGCAATAGTATCTTATGGTTGTGAATCATGGGCAATGACGAAGGCTGACGAAAGGAGAGTATATATGCTTTTGAGATGTGGTCATATAGAAGAGTCCTACAAGTATCTTGGACAGAGAGAAGAGCAAACAGATGGGTACTCAACAAGATCGGGAGCGAGCTGGAGTTACGGAAACAAATGACAATAAGAAAGAGGCGCTATTTCGGTCACATGATCGGCCGGGGAGGGTTTGAGAAAGAAATTATTCCAGGATAAATGGAAGGCAAGAGAAGAAGGGGAAGACCAGCAACATCATGGATAGACGACGTTCTACGATTCACCGGTGGGAAATTAGCAGCAGCTTCAAGACTGGCCGAAGACCGCAAACGATGGCGTGAAATCGTGATGGCCACCGCAGCGCGATTTGCGCCACCGGACTAATGATGATGATGACATTCCAATCATCGATAAAGAACCATTCCAGGACATCCAATCGGCGCTGGATGAGACCGACTCCAGCGGACGGGTTATTATGATCTCCGGTACCACCACTAGCGCGTTTTAATTATATCAATCGAGATGAATTTGCTCGCTTACATTCCAATGTGATTGGTATTCGCTGAACTTAGTTCTATTTTGATTCACTAAATCGAATTTGATTGCCGTTCATTGTATTTTGTTGAATTTGAGTGAGCATTGTTGTTATCTGCTGAATTTATGAATTTGTCTGCCATATTTCTGATATGAATGCATAGACAAGTGAAATGGAGAACAGGAATAATGACTGTTCTCTCTGACAGTGATCTAAATTGAAAATGAATGCTCTAAAGTTTAGTAGTTGCTTGCACAGACGTCGAATTTGAATGCAAAAGCTAAAATAGACGGCTGCAATTTAAAATGCTGTCTTCTAGAATTTTTATTAATATTGTTAATTTAAATTTCAAACTGAACCGATTATATTTATGGACGTGTTTTCTTAATATGTAGTTGATAATAATTCGTGTAAACCGACTGGTTTGACAGAAATGGTTTAAAAGTGATGAATGAATATGATGGTAAAGTCATAGTCGACTTCAGTGGATTTCCGGATGGAATAGATGACATTGAACTGCAAGTACTTTCGTCGCTTTTTGATTTTCCATCTCCTACGACTTTGGCTTGTGGCTGTGAAGGTTTTCGTAACCTCACAAAGAACTCCTTCGCATTTCAGTTTGATGCAGATGGTTTAGACTTGTAGAGTATGTTGTTATTCATCATAGCCATGTGTCGTTTGAAAAATCCAGATGTCGATGTTACGCAACGCAACTTTTACGACGAGGGAAAAATATAAGGATATACAAAATGTATCAAAATTAGGAAGCAATGGTTATATCACAATCTGAAACTTAGAAAAGACAGTTTAGGAGCAATTATGTCAAACGTTTCTTGTAATGCAGGTTTATTAAAAATGTTTACTAACCATTGCGTCCGCAGGCAGTAGAAACGCAAATATGGAAAGTAAATATGGAATCACTTAATGGTACAGAAGTCTGCTGATTAACTATAGGCAAACAATACAACAGAGTCCATCAGGAATTACGACAAAAGCACTAACTAAAAATAGTTATTAGGAAGATGAGCACGTCAGAAGAGAGGATTAATCAGAATCAAAATTTTGACCAGCCGTGTCCCCTCAGAGGAGGCGATTTTCGAGAACGATGAAGAATGCATCAATTCAGTTGATCCTAATTCACATTTGAAAAGATGGGTAATAGTGTCCCTTCAAACAATGTGTGTTGAACGGAACCCAGCCATGAACTTTAGATGGTTGTAACAAAGGTCATTTATTATTTCTGTTATATTGAAATTTTGCTTCTATACGGCGTCAATGTCAATAATTAAATTTTCCTGTATATTTAAATATAAGATTCACCCAACTCATCAGCAATGTGATTATTTTAATTGCTACCGGCATATTTAAAATTCTTAGACTTCTATCTATCTATCTATCGGGTGTTCTGCTTTTTGTCAAGTAGGTTCACTTTTTATGGCATCCATTTTTTCCACTCCGTTCGATTTTCTGCTTTTTGTTTTAGATTATTATATGAATATGTATTTAATTCTGCTAACATGCCTTTTCTTGGTCTTTCTCGTCCACGTTTACCACAAAATCGTCCTTCTGTGGTTGTTTTCATTAAATTATCTTTTCTTAAGATGTGACCTATCCAGTTCTTCTTCCGTTTCAATATAATCTGAAGTAAATTGCGTATTTCTTTTATCTCTTCTAATACTTCTTCGTTGGTTTTCCGATCCTGCCATGATATCTTCTGCATTCGTCTCCATATCCACATTTCGAATGCTTCTATCTTTTTCTTATCACTTTCTTGGAGTGCCCGTGTTTCTGATCCATACTGACTCCATATTATTGATTTGACAATTATCTTCTTATAGTTTCTATATTTAACCATTGGGTGAGCAATTCTCTTTGTTTGGTCAAGGCTTGCTTAATAGCCATAGCAATTCTAGTTCTTATTTTCTCCTGGCATCTAGCATCCGATGTGATAATTGCACGTAGTTATTTGAAGCTTTTCACTTGTTCTAATTCTTTATTGTCTAATTTTCTAATTGTCAAATTTTATCAAATACGTGATGTAAAACCTCAGAATATCAGCCTAACGAAAGAGTTGTTGTTGGAAGTAGAGCAAAACCACGAAAGTTTGTTTAAGTTAGTATACTTGTGCATCATCAAATCATGAGTGAACAGTTAAAACTGACCTTAATGATATATGTCCAGGGGACGAAACAGAGAAAGAAAAATGAAGGGAAAGAAAGATAGACGGAAAAGAAGAGCAAAAAGAGAAAACATAGAAAAAGAGGAAGACAGATAACATCAAAGAGATGGAAGTAACAAAAAGAGGAAAGTAAACGCAGAAATAAAAAGTAAAAAATCTGATAAAAGAGAAATTGACTAAAGAAGAACGAGATAAAGAGAACTATAAAATCTAAGATCGAAAAATAAATAAAAAGAGTAAAAATGAAAAAAATATATTGAGAAAAAAGTGAAAAATATAAAAGGAAGAGAAAAGGTAACAGAAGAAATGACACTGAGAGCGAAAGAGAATCCCGTAATTTTCTACCATCTTTGCCAAAACTGCTACAAAAGCTCTGACGACAATAGAAAATCACTATCGTTTTCCTCTTCTGGTCTCCACCAAAAAAGTGACATCCCCTGTGCACAATTATTTCTGTTTTCAATGCACCAGTCACTACGCCTACCTCCACTAGACGCCGAAGGAACCGGTTTGGCGTTCTCCCTGGTCTTCTGCTGGCCCGAGCCGCCGATGGTCGATGAACGGACCAGGTTCTGGTGGATTGGGGTGTTGCCCGCACTCTCAGGAACGCTGGCCGTGCCAGCATTGCCACTGCCCGACATAAGGGCCACCTGGTCTAAGGTTTTCAGGGTGCCCGAACGTCTTCGGCCGAAGTCCTCTTTGGCCTTGACGACCGCTTGCTGATTCTTCGATTCGGTGTCGTTCTGCGGGTGGACGGAAGAGAACAAAGCTGATTTTACCTTGCACTAAACAGAGAGGGCTGATGTCATCTATTGACTATCCTGTTTCCAGTGAAATTATTCCAAGTGATTGTCAGTTTAATTAGCGACAAACGGAAACCTACGGATAACGGAGTTCTCCTTTGGCAAACTTTCTCACTGCAACTAACCCGGTGGACTTTTCCTGAACATATTAGGATTGGACAACTCGAGGAAGCGGATATACTTTTGAGACGAAGTATTAACAGAAGGAATATCATCACAATCACTGCAAATAACGGTGATTTCTTTTTAAGCCAGTTTTAACTAGGTATTTATGTACTGTACAACATTTGCAAACAAAGCAATTCTTAAAATCTTTACTTTTCAATTCACGGGTGGGAAGAGATGGCGTCAGTGTAATACACGATGCTAAATCTCCTGAGAGTTCACTTAGAAAGAGCGACCTTTTACTAAAGAGACATCTAAAAATCGATAAATGGCGATAAAGCAATTGTTTATGACAGTTGTCAGTCAGTCATGCAGTCAGTGAGTGCCGTCTCCGTTTCGGAGGTTGACTACATACCATTGATCGCCAGCTCTTCCGATCTTGTGTTTTCCCGGAGCATTCTGAGTAGCTCATCCCCGTCCATTCGTAGATGGTGCTCATCCAAGTTTTGTTGTTAGACCCCGCAAAACTATTTAATTGTCATGCGTTAGAATAAGTTAGAGCTTATACATATCTACCTGAGTTCGTAAAATCACTATAGTTGACTTGATGGTAAATTCACTGTCTGAAATCTGTTTTGTCATTATTATTTTACTGGAAATACAGATAGCCATTTACAAGAAAAAATAGCCATCACAAATTATCGAACAGTCAGATGCAGCGCGCTATTAGCTAGGTCTGCTTTCACAAACTTTACACTGCGACCAAGGTCTGTTTCTGGAGTAGCAATGCTGTTAAACCGTTGGTCAAGATATGTCACTCGCTGGAGTTGCCATCTGCGGAGAAGTGCTGCGGAAGACCACAAAAGTACATTGTGTACAGGTTTAGGGCAATGGTTAGTCGACCGCTGAGGGAAAGTCGCTTCTTCCTCAGGGTGTCACTAGGTGGGGTAAGTTGGTTAACGCCCATATAGAGGACTAGGGTTAGAAAGACGCCGAGGCCAGTTAGTGTTTAAGCCCATGTGTCGAAGGACTGAGTGAGCAGAGTCAACCTCATGTTGGAAGCTGTCGGTCATTGTCCAAGTCTCCGCGTTACACTAGAGAACCGTCTCCACACTTGCTCGGAATAGTTCTGCCCTCAACCATCTGGAAGAGTTGAACACTTCCACACTGGTCTCAGCTTGCTAAGGGCAGTCTATGTTAGTGCCTTTCGTCGTAGAACATCATTTATGCAGTTTGGACACCTCCACCGAGATTTCTTAGGCATGGTGTAAGATAAAACTTGTTGTGATTGTGGTGTCTGTTGTCTCTGGGATAGTAGTGCCTTTCGTCCCTAGCTAACTTGATGGCAAATTCACTCTGTGAAATCTGTTACGTCCAGGCAAAAGAGTAACTTTTTCCTTCTGGATTGCCGCACTTCCATTAATGCTTTTCTGCTCTGAACACTGGGAACAAATTCCTTAATTCTTTATTGAACAATTTAGTTGATAGCATAGATGACGCGACAATGACCCGCTTCATGGATACCAATTAAGGTAGGCCTCCTAGCGGCAACTCATAAAATATAAAATTTGAAAAACATTAACAGCTAGACAACAAAAACAACTACCATTTACTCTTAATAGCTCTGCTTGTTGCAATGATGCCAAAATTGGCATGTTCGACAAGATATATCCACCAGCAGACCGGTTTCGGGGTTATTGCCCTCGTCAGTACTGGGTAGGATTCGAACCCGTATCCCAGGGATCAGCAGTCGAACTACGTAACCACTAGGGCAGGATATCGTTTGTCAATTAACCCGAGCCACGGTCTGCTGGTGGATATCTTGTCGAACATATGTCATTTCTGAAAAACATTCCAAAGTCCCCATTGCATACTGCTATACTAGTATAATAAAAATCATATTTAAAGCAAATATACTTCCAGCGCCAGGTGGTAAACACAACAAAGCATATAAGTAAGGATTAGTGTTAGCAACTAAAGAAAAGATGCAAATGGCTAACTATAGTTGTGGGCTAATATCACATGCATTTTCCTCTGGATATCATCAATGGATAAAATAGGTTGAGTGTAGCAGAGATAATCAAAGAGGCGCAAAGCCAATTAAGAGAGGGGAACCAAATGATAAGCAATAAACTCTAGCTACTGGATAAACTATTTACAGAACACTCACCTCAGTATCTTTGGCCTTTAAAAAATAAAATTGTGACATTTAGCGAGTGGGGGATAACGGGCTTAATTTTTTTCTAGTTAAGATATTCGTGACAATAAAAAAATGTGTGAACATTTATAACAATTTCACTAAAATGAGGTTCATTTTAATAAAACACAACGTGGTACTTCTTGTTTCTCGGACTTCAATGTCTAGCAGAAAGACATTTAAAAAAATACGCGATAACTATGCATACTACTATTAGTAATCTAATATATTAATATAATTAAAATTTAAATATTTGACGCAATATTATGCTTATCTCACGATAACATCGTAAATCGTATTGCTGTACATATTTCTAAAAAATGACATTTTCCATTTCAAATTGTTACATGTCAGAATTAACATTTTACTTAATAGTTAACCAGATATGGCATGTTCGGCAAGTTCTCCACCAGTAGACCGGTTTCGGGGTATTTGCACCTCGTGAGTAAAGGGGAGGATTCGATCCCGAACCCGAGGGATCAGTAGTCGAATTACTTAACTATTATTCCACGAGATCACTTGTCGAATATGCTGTAAGTCATAATATACGGCAAAACCAACATGTTCAACAAGCGATCTCGTGGCCTAATAGTTAAGTAGTTCGACTACTGATCCTCGGTTACGGGATCGAATCCTACCCAGTACTGTCGAGGGGCAAATACCCCGAAACCAGTCTGCTGGTGTATAACTTGTCGAACATGCCATTTATGATTAAAAAGTCATCATTGCTTTCTATCTTAATATTTAACGTCACATAAATCGTTCAATTTTATTGAAGTATCTATCTATATGTCAAATTCCGAACATTTTATTAGTCTACACTTTACAAGTTTTACCTTTCTGCTTTGTACGGAGTTCCTGTTTGTTTTTTATAGTAGTAGTTGCGTTTTGGGTAATATTTAAATGAACAATAAGAAATACGTAGCAGATGTTATCGATCGCACAGTGACACTGCGAAGATTTAGCTAAACGGTACGCATTAATTCTGATTGGTCAGATCTCAGAAGGCTATTGATCGATCGATATCAACCAACAACTTACATCGATTTCAAAGTCGTCGGTAAGGACGGAGAGCTGTTGTGCGTGGCGTTCCATTTGGGATATAAAAGCGATCGGATTGGACAAGGCCGCCGCGAATTCTGCAGTGAAATGAGAGAAGATCGGATAATTCCACAATGCCACAAACACTATATACAGGGTGAGTCAAAAGTCTGGTCATTTTTAGTAAAAATAAATTAAATATTATGTACAACATTTATTTACACGTAATTATATGGAGTCATGATCTTAAATCTTATTTAAATGTATAATTGTTTTTTATAATATTATAATACTCAAAGCAAACATAACATGACGTAGTAGTAGTAGGCGACAACTCCCCAAAAGCCACGTGCTAAGGGGGTCCGCCTAGCTATCCAGGCCAGCCAATCTTGGCCCCCCACTGCTTGAGCAGCGCTACCGCCCCCACGGGGTCCGTCCAGAGGGATCTCGGGGTAAGGGTTGTGGGAATAAGGGTGCATGCGAAAACGTGATGTGTGTCGTGAGGGTGTTTTTTACAAAGAGGGCAAAGTGGGGAAGTGTTGCCGTCGTCGTCGTTCAATCAGATCCCCTTCTTCCTGAACCACTTCCAGTAGGCCAATCCTTCAAACGGTTTCCTGCACAGGTCCTTCATGCCTCCCAACTCCAGCTCGGTCCTTTTCATCCAACCCGCCGGGCACTCTGTCACATGTTCCACCGTCTTCCTCTCCTCTTCGCATCTTCTACACAGCCCTTCCTCAGTCTTCCCTATCCTCATGGCAGAACCTTTCAGCTCCAGTGAATGTCCACATCTGAACCTACTATACTACACTCTCTCCTTTCTCTCCCATTTTTTCTCTCATGCTTCACTCCATTTCCGTAAACTGTTTTACTTCTTTCGTGTTCCCACTCTTTACTCCTTTCTCTCTCCGCCAATCTTCGTTTTATTCCATCTAGAAGGCATCCTTCACCTTCTTGGTCCATTTTCCTTGCCTTGTCCGTTTGCTTATCTACTTCTTCATTGCCTGTTACTCCACAATGGCTTGGTACCCATGTAAAAGTAATATTTTTCTCGTTCATCTTTTACAACCAGTTCTCTATCTCTTCCAGAAGTACGTTCGGGCTCTTGATGTTATTTCGCTTTATCGCTTTCATGCCTCACCTGACTATCGGTAATTATTCTCGCACTGCTCCACCTTTCTTTATTGACCTCTAACCATTCTAATGCCAGTATAATGGCCTTCATCTCTGCTTGGAAGGATGAACATATCACTCCGGCTGTTTTCCTTTTCTTTGATTTTGTCCGTCCACTTTCCCTCTCTACGTTCTCTAAAAACACAAGCACTGCCTCCATTATCTCGTCCTTTCTCTGCTGAACCACCAGTAAATATTTCTACCTCGTACTCGTCTTTCTTAAGTGTCTCCATCGCCATCTTTCTATTCTTTACTGCGTCTTCACTCTTTTCCCCTTCCATTTCCCATTTCACTAACCTTCTCTTCCTCCATAGTGGTCTCATGTTAGCTGGTTTGCTTCTTTTGATGTTCTTAGTTACCGTATTCTCATGTATTTCTTGTGCTCTTCCTCTCCAACTTTTTCCCTTCAACCTTTGTGTGACGAGATGCGCTTAGGTGCAGTTGGACGCAGTTTGTTGTTCAGTTGGTTGGTGATCGATTGGTTTGATACTAGTGTTCATTTGATGATCTATCTTTGTGTTAACTATATATCAGCAGTCAGGCAGACTTATTTTGTACAGCGCTTGATTTCTTGGACATAAATATACACTGTTTTGTTCGTTATAACACAGTCGTGTTACGCTTTGTCTTACTTCCTTATCATCATTTGTTTTCTCGGGTCCTCTTCTTCTAATTTCTGGTACTTTTCCGCCAATATCGCCCATCTTGACTCC
>JAUYWV010102842.1:0-13295 GCA_032274565.1 Nematoplana nigrocapitula | reverse complement strand
TTTAGAGAAGGGGCTGCAGACTCCCGTTTTGTAGTTGTTGCAATGGTTGCAGGGTGTTTTCATCGAGGAGTTAGTTTCTCTTTTCATTTTGGTGTCTCCTTCGTACAACGGGAGGACTCTCCAGGCGACATAGTCCTGAAAGAACTTCAACCCGAGACGCTCGCCGACACTAACGAAATGACAACTGGCACTGACTCCCTCTCTGCCATCCAACGCCTCTAAACCGGAGCAGTTCAACAAACCTGCGCCACCGCAGCCGAAATATGGGAGACCATCAACCAGATCACGAACCAGAACCGCCATCTCACCATCCACTGTGTCCCCGGCCACGCCGGAAACGAACGCGCGGACAGGCTAGCGAAAGAAGCCTTACACTTTCCCCAACAGGACGTGCCTATCGACATGTCCACTGCCAAATCTGTACTCAAAAAGCAGTACCCACAGTCGCAAAAAATTCATCGCGTGGATCCATGACACTAATGGAGGACTCGCCGCACCTACCAACACCTCAAGATGGATCGAATGCACCCTAAACCAATTCAGATCCGGCACCTCCCCATTCGTCAGACAGACTCTACACAAGATCAATAGAGCTTCAGACCCAAACTGCGGATAACCAGTGTCGATTGAACACCTCTGCAAATGCTCAGCCTGGACAGACCACCGGATGCGTCAATGGGGCCCCTCTTCTAACCTCCACGAAACCCTGGAGAACCCCCAAAGACTGGACGGATATCTCAGGGGGATCGGGAGAACCGACCCTCCTGTCGGCTAGCCCGGCATTTATCCGCGCTACGCGGGATTGCTTGGGAAGCAGAAGAAGAAGAAAGTTGACGTCCACACGCCACTTCTTACACAGCATTGGCAAAGTCGATACATCATCTCGCGAGACCACGGAGAGCCTTCTCTTCCACTGCCCGCTGTAGGATCGGGAGCGATACACCGCAGTCTCGGAATACCACCTTACGAGGAAGACTACATCGACAAATTCTTAATAAAGAACGTCCCGTAGAGGATCGGCTGGATCCCATAAGGCCCGACACGTTGTCGATCAACACCAGAACAAAGAGATAGATAGATAGCATCTTCAGAGAACTGCGTGGTGGACTCACCCCTGACATAGTGCTGTTGCTTAAATTGAATTCTCACTTGTTTCACTGACAGCAATGCCTTATGTCTGCTTTGTTTTTATTGCATTTTATATTGTTTTTCCATTCTGCTTTGATTGAGGTGTAATTATTGAATTCCATGGCAATTCAGAACAACTTGCTGATCGATTAGAGTATTTTGCGTAGTAACCGTTTGCAATGCGGATTGAATTGGATAGAAGCATTCGCATCCATGTCCAGCCTTGCTTCTAAGAGTATCTCTCATCTGTAGTATTAACTTAGTCAGCAATAAATTTCACAGAGAAAAACGTGAATATATTTTTTCATTTATATTACCCAGCTTATAGTATGTATATATTTTAGTAAATCATCAAATTATTCATCAATGTAAATCACTCGGATAGTTTCAATTATTCCCATATTATAGAGGAAGTAGATTTGGGAAAGAGAGCTATAATCGCTTCTAAATTAGATTATATATAGATTTATGCATATAGTTACTATTTCGCTTTTCTCCCTGGGAGACTTGAAGAATTAGGGCTATAAATTCAATTAAACCAAGTCGTTAGGGAGAATTATGGGACATACCCCCAGGAGTAAATTATTCTCAAAAAGGCGTTTGCCTGGAGAAACATTTCTCTGACTGTAACTGTAGGATCACATTGATAATAATGCATAGAGAAGAAATCTGCATAGAATAAATATCATGACTCGAAAGTGTGCATGCATGCTTGAAGGGAAATGCCAGTAATAAAAGGAATTTAATTCACTGTGTCTTTTCCAAACAACATCCACAACATCAACTTTATTATAGTCCAATACTGGCTAATAATAATTGGAATTTTTCATGAAAGAATTAGCTCCAGGTTTCAAACTTGTCTTTCTCTTGATGTGTCTGAGACACGCGTGCGATATCCCAATTTCTGTACAATGCCGTTTTGGCGCTAATTTTTCTAATTAACGTTGAACTTTCAAGCCATGCAGAAAACTTATTACATATTTCCATAGAATGCATTTATAAACATAAAACGGGATTAAGATTTCAAAAGAATTGTCACACGGGAAAGCTTTTGCAGTCTTGCTTCTTATATTTTAATACTTATTTGTAGTCTAGAATTGAATAAATGGACCACATCATACTGCTCTTCGGCTATAAATAAGAAATATAGTTAAAAATCATTTTTAGAGGATTCACATGATTATATAATTTATTCATCTGTTGGTTTAGTCATTGTGGATTTAATAAACATTTAATAAATCTGTAGCATAACACAACCAATAAAATTAATTTATTTTTTTAAACTATTGATTGATTAAATTAGCAACTGTTAATTATAAGTCGTAAAGAAAAAAAGTTGAAAGGTTATTAGTTTTCTGGTTTTTCATTTTTTAAACATGGACAAAATAAAATTACGTCCACGATTTAGAAAAGTGCATTGCAGTTACTGCACTAAAGAGGTTGGAATATACTAGAGTAGACACGTTCATTTAAAGATAAAGGATTTCCGTGTAATTTGATTGACTGTCCTTTCGGCCAATCAGATGCAACGATTTGCTGTTTTTAAAATAGCAGTAGAATTTAGTAGGCTTCAAACCTCTTTGGTAGGTATGTAGGTTAGTGATTAATTTTCAAATACAATAATGGAACACATTCATTTTGTCTGTCCATACAGTCTATAGCAGCTAGGTGCCATTTTGTAAAAATAACCGAAGATAAATATTAACCCTTCTGCAATTTTTGCCTACCAAACACCCCCAAACCGAAATTATATGTTTTGCGCGCGTGTCTACTTTAGTTGATGTATTCAAACCTCTTTGTACTGCACTCGGTTGCTGCGCTCAATCGTTCATGAAAGTCTCCTCGTACGAAAAAAATTTACTTTTCCAAAATCGTGAAAACAATCATTGCATATACTGTATACGGTATTTGTACCAAGATGCTTGAGAAACCTAAATAAAATCCAGAAAGTAAAATGGAATTTACGCACCCACAACCAATCACCCATACACCCATATATACTGTATCTACAGCGGAGACTACTTAATATGCTCACGGTTAATAAGTATACCACCATTCAAAGTCTCAATTATTTGGTTATCCTTTCTATATAAATAAAACCAGTTTATAACGTATACTATAAAACCACTATGCTATTAGGCATATCCAATGACACTGCATATGCTACCAAGCGTGCCCATGTGGGGACGTACACGCACTCCGAAAGGGATCCCAGTTTGTTGTTGTTCCCAACTGTTTATAGGTTTTTCACTATCGCCACTGAACCTACTGCATTTCTCAGAATAACCGAGTCTTTTATCAGAGACAATCCAAAAACAAAAGAAGTATAGAAAACACCCTGAAGATAAGGAATGCAGTTGTTATATACATACGTACATAATACATTATACTGCAGCCAAACCGTTGATTGCCCGCAGGCAGTACATAATCAATATGTCAATTCTACTATCTTTTCGTGCAGTAAATGATATTGTATCCATATTCGCTCAAAGAATGTTTACTACAATGTCGCTGACGGAAACGTGTATGTAAAGGTAACCACCCTGCAGAAGAGTCACATGAGCAGTATTCACTTGCATGATTTGTGTCTAAGCAAAGTTCTCACATGACAGTATAGGTATTTTGACAAAAAGAATGACAAAACTAATGAGAAAGTTATGATAATAAAGATTAAATATGTATAGCTATCGTGGTACGAACCTCAAGATAAATTCTTTATTGTGTTTCCACGTCGAAAGTCTGAGCCGATATAACCTTCCGTTTGTGATCCTCAACTCTGTGAGTGACTTCTCGACAAAATGAGCGCAACTCACTTACATAGAATTATATTTTGGAAGCATGGGTTGTTATGCAAATCAGCACACCTAAATTGAGTATGTACAAGTCATGTAGAATCAATAATATAGTTGGGTAATAATATATAATATAGAAAATTCTTCCTGCTTTGAAATATGAAACAAGAGAAAAATCGTTTTTTCATATATTAAAAGAAATAACACGTGTGAATCTACACAAAGAGGTTTGAATACATGAACTATAGATTAGACACGCGCGCCAACACATGTAATTTCGGTTTAGGGGTGTTAGGTAGGCAAAAATTCCAGAATGGCTAATATTGATTTTCGGTTATTTTTTGCAAAATGGCATCTACTGTAGCTGCTATAAACTGTACAGACAGACAAAATGAAACAAGAATGTGCTCTATCTTTGTATAAAAAATAATCACTAACCTGCTTGCCTACCAAAGATGTTTGATGCCAACTAAATTCTACTGCTATTTTTAAAACAAAATCATCGCATCTGATTGGCCGAAATGGCAATCAATCAAATTACACGGAAATCCTTTATCTTTAAATGAACGTGTCTACTCTAGTATACTTATTCCAACCTATTTAAATTTATCTCCGACACTTTGACTAAAGCCTCCCTGCCTTCTTACAGCTTGCTCAGTAGTCAGTCACCGTATCGTTTCTTCATGAATCATTATTGCCATAGCAGTTGTTCCCTTACAGTTACACCAAAGTCAGTCACCAGTATAAAAAAGTGCCATACAAATTTTACCATTTTCTAGCAAGACTGGACTAGCCTCATCAAATAATAAATATATTCAGTAACAAAATATTTAAATTTGAATCTGGATAGGGCAGTACCTGTACGATAGCAGTATCGTCATTAATTAAACGTTGACACACTTTGAAAAAACATACATCCTCTTTGCCAAAGGGGATGGAGTCCTTATTTGCCCATTGTCCACTATTGGTATATCGTAATTAAAGCACATGACAAGCAATCAATCGTAGTGTCCTCATCTCCATACAGGAGACTAGGACGATCTTCCCCTCCTCCCGACAGGCCGACAAACAGAGCCGGAGGTGGATATTTCTGGCGTCCACAGACCGTGAACAGTCAAAAAGAAACCACAGGCCCAATTTTGTGTGCGCCAGATGCGATCACTACACTACAGCATACAACACAAAGAGAACAAATCTGCAACTGGCTGAATACAACTATCTACCACCTCCTACCTGGCCAACCGTTCCATTTCGACCTCTTTGGCAGCCAACTGGTGCCTCAGTCCTTCAATCTCGGCCTCATGCCGTGACGAATCGACTACGTCCGAGCAGCTCTGGCTCGGTTGACTGATCTCCAAGACGTCTCCATGGTCAACACTCGTTTCCACAATACCCTGGAGTCGAGAGATCTCTTCCTGCAATTCTACAACAGGATAACCATACACGAACAAATAGAATGATATACTGTACTGTAGAAGAATTTGTTTCGCTACGCATTCATTATACACTGCACGACAGTGTATCTGGAATCCGAACTTCCGTCGTTTTAGGAAAATTTCCCAATACAAAGCAATTCGAAAAAAATACTATGCGAGGTTGCCAGATTCCAGTGATAAAATGACGCTCCTATAGTTAAAGAGGGAAAACTTTCATATTTAAACTGACCAATTAGATATTGTAGCCAGGCCCGTAGCCAAGAATTTTCAAAGGGGGTGCACTCTATAGTCAATTATGCGTCTATATACCAGGTGTCCCAAATTTAAAAAAATATATAACTGAGTGCATATATATTTGTTAATACATCATTAATTTGAATGAAACCTATAGATATCAAAAGGAAAAGGAAACTCACGATACTTTGATGAGTTCATTAATTAAATTGAAAATTTTATGGTTTATTATCATATTTAAAAATTTAAAAAATGTCATTTTTAGACTACAGTTAAGTAGATGCAGAATACAATTTTAAATCATCGAATTTTAGTTTAATTCTATTTAATTATAAATGTGTTGCCAAAACAAAAATAATATATGATACTTGCAAGAGAAACACCAACGGTCAATATATTCTTAAAAAATAAAATTCGAATAATTTAAATTATTCTTCGCTGTTTAATTTAATGATGTATTCTGCATCTAATTTGCTAAATTGAAATTGGCATATTTAAAATTTTTTTAATTAAATCAACACATCAACTTAAAATAAGAGTTTTCTCTTTCTTTGATATAGATTTCATTCAAATTGATAATGTAACAATGAAAATCTAGACTAAGGACCCAGTTGTATATTTTTGAAGTGCTAATTTCAAATGCTTTTAGTCAGAGCACATAAACACGAAAGAACTTAGATGAGCATTCAACAGTATATATATTATTATTATACACACGTAAGCCTAAATACTTTTCTAGTGTACTATCTTTATTCTCGAGAGGGGCGCCATGTGCGAAAATGCTTCATTTCATCCAGTAAACTCTAGTCTTGAGAGGGGCGCCCTTCTAAAATATCTCGTTTTAGCTAGTGTATCTTTATTTTTAGAGGGGTGCATTGGGGGGTGCACCCCCCCCCCTGCCTACGGGTCTGGTAGCAGCTCAGTTCGGTTGACCTTTCCTGTGTCTAGACATCCAGTCGCGTCTATACAGTAGTTTGTAAACAAATTTAGATTCAGCTGTTTTTCCCTTTAAAATTGAATCGCGCGGCAATTCAAAGCAAACGCGATGAATTGCGTATTTTTGAATGTAGTGTATCAACACAATACGGAACAAATATTAAAATGTTGATTGTTTAGTCCTGTAATAGTTGCATGGTTCATACTTTACTACATCAGTGGTCAGTCACACTGACACTATCTATCGTCTCTGGAACGAACTATCTACATCGTGCATAGTAGATATGTAAATTCTGTTCTGAAGCGTGTCGACCCACGGAACAGATTATCCGGGGTGATGATTGACCGGTTGGACGAAAAGAGTCTCCTAAAACCTACCTCGTATTATTTTCCCCTGCGGGTCCTCGTTGATTCGGGCACTGTTGACAATATTCTGCGCCTTTTTGGCGTATCTAAACACAAAAATAAAAATGACGCCTTAAAATACTAAATTAATTTTCACGTATGGTAATAAATGATTTGTAAATGAAAAGAACATGGATAATAAAAGTTGATTTTGATGTTCCATAGTATATAAGACTGGAATACAATGTAAAAACAAAATTCCAAATATCTCAGCAAATATTTAAATGATTGACACCAAATTTGAGATGAAGTTGTTTTTAACGCCATAATGACGTGTACCAAAAATGTGAGGAGGGTATAAACTGCATAAGCACCAAATCTGCTACCGATGAGGGTTGGTTCGACAGGTGGTCTAGAGTTTAGCAAACTCTTACTACTGTTAAGGAAGGGTGCAAGGACGGAAGTTTGTCTCATACGAACCTCAGCGTGTTGAGCGTCTCGTCAGCGTGAATACTAGCAGGACTGAGCGTGGCCAGCATTGTCGTCTTGGAATTGCCACCCAGACTCTCCTTTAGCAGCCTGAAATGCGGGCGCGTGAGTAAAGAATGATAAAATTTAAATCAAGTTACCCAAAACAACTATACATACTCATTCGGGTTCCCAACTAAGTGTAAATTTAGCTAAATTTTGGGTCTAACTTTGGCCAACAACTTCCACAGCTCACTGTGAAACTCTCAACTTCCCAATAACAAACAAGTCTGAAGTTAACCGTAAAACCAACCTCCACTTCTCTTAGGCCTAATTCTATATCTGATGTCTTTCTTTCCATAGAAAAATTGGCACGATTAACAAACAGAGCTTACACTCTTCTCTCAATTGGCACTCTCTTCCACGATGAAATGTGAGAATTACATACATTGTTTTTAAAATTTATACTTTAAGTCGCTGAATAAAGATACCATTTCACAACCTCTTCATCAAAGATTCTCTCCTCCTGATTCTAATGTTAATACCGCCTTATTTATATTTGTGTTCCTGTTATTCTTAAGAAAAAGTCACTGCTGATGAGCACTAAAAGGTACACTAGTCTATTTATTCAACAATATTTACTTTTGGTATCAAAAGGTTTCGTCTTATATTTCTCTAATAAGGATAACCGCGCGAGGGCATATAAGCGTGACTTGAAAACCTACTTATTTTCCAGCTTGTAATTAGACTGTGAACACCTTTTCTCGTTTTGTACCCACTGCGAATGCATTTATGCAGATGACTGTGGATAAATATATTTATTATTATTATTATTGACGTCCCCTTTCTTGTGATATTATTTGCATCGTTTCATACCCTTTTTAATATCTCTCATAACTTGCCTGTATTGTTCGTCATCATCAGAGTTACTTGGATGTTCCACTGGTGCGAGTTACAAAACAATATCTCTACACGAATGAATTCAAATCGTATGGAAAGCAAGCTGACCCGCGTAATCCGATCGATTATATCACCGATAGTCGCTAAGGTATCTCGGCAGTGATAGGTATTGATTGAGCCAACAGAAGACTGAATTTTGAAAAGCCTATTCCGCTATAATCCACTCTATGTAGTGGAATTTCAAGTTCAGTTGTTTTAATTTGTAGTTCAGTTGTTTTAATTTGTAGTTCAATTGTTTTAATCTGAAATTCAGTTGTTTTAAAATGAAGTTCAATTATTTTAATTTGCGACTAAAAAGGTGTAGAAGGCAATTCGAAGGTTTGTGGAGGCTTGGTCATGACAGTGATTGTCCAGGGCGAGACAGAAAGCATTAGGGGTCCTCTCAAAAACTTGTTCAAAGTATGACTGATGAGAGAGCAAATTCGTTGTCAGGTTTACTGATGGATGTGTATCATCCGAGCTTATTCAGGCTGGAGGAGATGCCATGATTGATGCTCTTTTCATCATATGCAACAAAATCTGGCTCAGCGGAAAATGGCCAACCCAGTGAACTCGCTAACGCTCGGTGATTATTCGATGAACTCGGAGTTCAGTAGATTAATTCACGGTAACCAACAGTCTGCCAAGCATGAACTATTACTTATCCAACGATGGCTATTGATCGTAATGTAAAAAGTATTCAGTTAAATCATGGTAACATCGGTGATTAATGATGAACTCGGAGTTCAGTAGATTAATTCACGGTAACCAACAGTCAGTCTGCCATGCATTAATTATTACGGAATACAATATCAAGGAATGGACCAACCTACCCTTCACTAGAACCTTGAGGAGAGCGGAGGATAGAGTTGTATCGAGAGAAGTTGTCAAGTCTTCTATGGTGCCCATACAGCCGCACAATGGCTATACGGGACTTAAGGTAAGGTGTAGGCGATGCACTCGTCTGATTGGTAAACAGTAGTGTTCTGGTTTAGCTCTTCAAAGAATGGCGGTAATTATCCTATAAAAGGACCAGTAAGTCCAATGACATTCCCCGTTCCCTACTTCCGAGGAAATTCAGTAAATCACACAGTTAGTTAATGGCGACGGAGAGGGTTTTTTATTTATATATCAGTGTATGCATTATGTTATTGAAACGATTAATCAACATCAACTATATAACTTACCGCTAGCAATGTTCGCAATGGTTGACTAGATCTGTAGCACATTCGTAATGTCGCATCCACGCGCGGATGTGTTACTTAGCAGTGCTTTGGAAAAATTAGCGACTCCAGCCAAACTGATATTGTAATCTAGCCAGCGTTTAGAATTATCGATGTCTTTCCTCAAATTTCATCGATTGCCTAATTCAATCTTCAAACAAAACGTTAGACATACAGTACATGTATACAGACGCTCTTGTATGGAAATGCTAGGACACATCCCAAAGCATTAATATTTAGTCTACAAACAAAATAAATGACTGACGAATTTATGATAAGAAGTACCATTTGCAAATCATCTGTGAAAGGTCTACAACTTGTGTCAGAATAAAAAATCAAGAATCAAGAAAAAACCTAGTCCTTATGCTGACTTGCATTCAGAATTTAAGAGATAATCACCCTTTAGAGTCTGTAATAAGCAAATAAATCATTATGGTATGGTTGACTGGAAACTTTTAATAATTTACACACAAAATGGACATCATAGCTTACTTTTAAAAACAAAATGAAATCAACATGTAAAATAGAATTACACTTATTTACAGGACGCAAGTAGAGGCAAACTCATTGTTGAGTTTTAAAATTCGACTGTCAAAACCCCCTAGAAAATAATATAAAGTTATAGACAAAGAATAGTTAGAGACAAAATAACAAATAATAATAAATAAATAATAGTAATATTCAGGCGAAAAGAAACAAAATAACTAGACAAAAAGACATACAGTAAATAGAAATTTAATGGTAAACAGTGATAAAGTAATATAACAATAATGATAATAATAGCTTAGGGAGCTCTGGAATAGCGTTAAAACTATAAACTTTGTACAAAAAGAGACACTCAAAAAGCAAATGAACTGAATAGAAGAGGAAAGAAAAGCATTTGTACGACCAACGGAAAATATACAGGACAGGGGAGGGAGTGGGTATCATCTCCGGAAAATGAATCGGGATAGGGTGACTGGAGAACTGGAGAGAAACTACACAGGGTGAACGACATTCATAATAAAAGGAAATCATGAGGTGCTGATAAATTGAACACAATAAAAGAACAGGTCAGACTGAACTGTTTTCAACTCGGAGAAGATTCCGACTTCTTTCTTCCGATCGCACGAATAGACCGGGTGAGAGACTTGCGCACTAGTGAAGTTCGACTAGACTTTCCGACGCTGCCAACAACCGAACAGGAATTGTTAGCCGAATCACTCATGTTCTCCAAATCACCGTTGACCTCACTCAGCGCTTTGGTTCGCGCGAAGTCGATCTGCGCGTAATCCACCGAATAGGACGAGCTGACCACCACCGGTGGACTGGCTCCAGTCTGCGGATGACATGTAACCACAGGGCCGCTGCCCGGAATCACGTGCACATAGTTCAAGGTCACGGGAGGAGGCGGAGTAGGCGCCGGAGAAGATGAATCCTCCCTCGGAACAGCTGTGTCAAGGGGGTACGAACTCTCTGTGCTTAGTTTTCGTCGCGGTCCGCTCGCCGGATCTACAAAGGGTGCTCTGGACTGAGTCGAACCAACCGTGCAGTCGGTGGATGTGGTGAGAGAGACAGACGAAGGTCGCAAATCGAGCATCGCGTAATTCATACAGGGATTTACCACCTCGGCCGGAAGAAGATCGGAGTCGGCGGAGCTCAGAGGGCCGGTCTGACGGCCAAGGGAGAAGCCAGCGGTCGAATGGCGTAAGTCCAAGTTCATATAGCCGCTGGTGCCGGACATGTGGGAGTGCAGCGCTTGGGAAAGGGAGTTTCTGGAACCGGCGGGATGCCTCAGAGTGACGGAGTGCAGCGCACCGGGACTCACATTCACGTACGAATGCTGTGCGGGTGAGGAAGTAGGGGGTAAGCGATGTGACGTGCTGTGCGAACGCTCCCGAGGCAAGCTGAGGTTCCAATAGGCATGCTGGTGGACAGCGCGAGACTGGGTGGATCCGGCGTGCAGAGAAGTCGTCATGAGAGGCGGAGGTTCCTCTGTTGACCGAGTCCCTGACGGGGTGGAAGTCGCTAACGAGCTCCGCCTCAAACGTCGATCCAAAGAATTGGAAACACCACCGGACGTTTTGGAAGATGGCTGCTCCCTTGAGGGATACCCCACTACGGAGATTTTGCGTTGACGACGGCTGGGAGAATAAGTCAATTCGGAAGAGCCTTCTGAAAGAATAATAACAAAATAGAGTTGTATATTAGCTATGTTATTTATTACCAATTGAGAAATAATAAACTGATTCAATAACGAAGTCTACCAACTCTACAAAGGGAACCCCACAGCGCAGAGCTCTCAACCTTCGTGAGGTGTAGCTTTAGATGCTTAAAACGAGAACTGTTAAATGTGGAATCTGCATCTAGAAGACCTGCTGTGGCTAATGTATTTCATTTACAAGAATCTCTTGTTTATCCATGATCTATACCAGTGGTTCTCACCTTTTTTGGTCCGTGGCCCCCCTACGGAGATCCTCAACACCCGTGGCCCCCTGCCTTCAATACAAAACGTAATTTCGTTTTATTTTAACTTTTAACGTGTATTCAATGAAGATTTGGTAACTAACTTACTAACACAATCAGTAAGAAACTTGTTCTTGGACTCGTCTGACGAGGCCCATTATATTCGGCGCAGCCTTTGACCCAGCAAGGCGAATGTCACTGCTTACATTGGGACGATTTCTGTATTTTTTTTTATTGTCGCAAAATCCGAAAACCCAGATTTGCAAAGATTCGTCGTGGCAAATTGAATGAGCATCACGGACGCCTTCTTGCTGAGTAGTGGATATGAATCATGAATAGACAACCAGAAGCTGGAGATGTCTTCTTTGTTCTTGAAAGCGAGCTTCATAGCATTTGACACTTTGAATTCTGCCAGCTCCTCTGCTTCTTCTTGCATAGGATCGATTTCGGTGCTAAACGGGTCTCGTGACACGGAACTTGCAACGATTCCTCCTCGAAAAATCACCCTAACTCAGCGGAGACCGTTTGAAGACGTCCAATGATGCAATTTCTGATGCCGACGCGGACAACTCGATATTCTTCGTCTGGAGGTGCTCGTCCAAGAAAGGAAACGGGGCAGTCAATCCGGCTTTGATTCGTGCCAGCCAGATTGCCATTTGAGCAGAGTCCGACAAGCTTGTCTTTAACGTCACTGACTGTCACATCATGGCCTTTCAAAGACAGGTTCATTTCGTTTAGGTGGCCGAATACATCAGCCAGGTATGAGAGCATCATGATGAACTCTTTGTTGACAAACTGGACGTTCAGGTTGTTTTCTGCTACTCGCAAGAAGATTTCCACTTCAACACGGAGCGCTTGTAAAGCCGAGAAAGGCATTTGTCTCTCGAGAGCCATCGAACTTTGGTGTAATAATAGGAGTCCCACATATTGCGCTCCCAATTCGCTCGCTAGCAGTTGAAACAGCCTGTAATTTTTAACCCTCGCTCGAATGAAGTTGATCATTTTGACAGCAACGTCTTTCCATCAAACGCGCAGGTAAAGTCTTCAGCGCAAGAGCGTAACAATGTAGCGAGCAGTGGGAGGACGAACTGTCGGACCATTCGTTCTTCACAAACGTGACGAACCCACCCCCTCTAACACCAACCATCGCTGGGGCACCGTCAGTACAGCTGTGTTTGAAATGCTGCCAGCCAAGCGCGTTAGTTTAAAAAAAGAGTCAATGATAGCTTTCAGATCCGCTGTAGTTGTTGTGGTTCGCGGGGTATTGCAGAACAAGAACTCTTCCTTCATCTTTCCCTCTTTCTCGTAACGCGCGAAGGCGATCAACTGGCTCTCCAAAGCGGTGTTGG
>JAUYWV010102831.1:0-13297 GCA_032274565.1 Nematoplana nigrocapitula | reverse complement strand
CTAGAATACTCAAATCTCCTCTATTCTTACATACTCAATAATATCAATCGTTGGAAAAAGCACATATGCACACTCGTAACCTCGCAGAAACTTTTCGCCACTCGTGATTTATGTCAAACTCGGACTTCGGTCTCGTGAGACAGTAAAACACTCGTGGAGAAAAGCTTCTGCTGGTCACTCGATGGCATAAAGTACTATTTCGTTTTGCAGGGAGCCCTCTTCTATAATCTCTTCTACCTGGTCTACTGTAGTTCTGGAATCTCTGAAGAGAATGCAATTCGGTTAGCGTTGGCAACCGTGTGAAGCGAACAACCACCAGTAACCAGGAGGTAGCTTAAACAACTTTCCGCTGATAATTTCTTGACTAAACTTATAGGCGCCTGTAAATAAGGCGAAATACCGGCGTCGTTACCGCATAATATAGGTGAGGTCCAATTTAGAGTGTTAGTGTTAACTCTGCTTTTCTAACACCGCCACTAACACTAAAACCAGTGTTAACAGGGGTGTTAGTGTTATATTTATGATTATTTTACTGCACAACGAATATTGCTAATTAGAATTATCTTTGAAAAAAAATCATTTGTTGAAAAAGAAATTATTCTGATTAAGATTAGAATAAAATGAAGATTACACTAAAATGAAAACGAGAACAAATTTTAAATTTGAATAAAGATTTAAGATTAGATTAAAATATAATTGATTAAAATTTATGAAATAATATTATATTTTCATTTATTTTTATCTAGTATATTTATAAGATTCTATTCTATTCTATTTTATTATATTACATTTTATTTATTACGATACTAATCAATTATATTCTATTTAAAGTTTAATTTATTCCAAACTTTAATTTATGCTGATCTTAAATTTATTCGAATTTTCATTTTATTGTAATCCTTAGTTTATTCCAATCCTAATTTTATAAATCGTATTCCTCTACGATGCTCATGATTTTCTATAAATGCTATTTTTGCCATAAACATAATTGGAACAAACAACAATATAATTTTAACAAAATGAAATATGACCTCACGGAGTTAGCACCTACTTAGGGATTAGTGTTGAAGAATGTGAAAATTATAACACTAACACCGATCTTAGGTTAACACAGGTGTTAACAACATACTGTATATATATATATTACTGTAAGTTGTTAACACAGGAGCAAGCGTTAACACTAACACCGCGAAAGCGAGGTCATTTTTTTCATTATACCTATGTGTAACACTAACACTAACTATGGTGTTTGACCTCACCCAATATATCTGTTTATGTAGGTCACATGAAAAGTGCTTTGCTATTTCGGATGAGGAAACATTGATTTTATTAAACTGACAGTTTTTGAGGTATTTGCGCTCTACCACGCCTACTGCAGTTTTTTTTATAGCCTGCTCTTTACTATTGGTGCAGAATCAGGTTGGTTTTGCTGTCTTTTGCCAGTTTAAGGTCATAGAAGCATTGGACCAAATGCGATAATAACGCAGAAAAAGGGAGGAAATGAAAATAATAACGCATAACGCTAAAATAACGCAGGTTGTATCAGCACTGTATAAAACGTATTTAAACGTAGGTAAGTCACCGTGTTACGAAATCAAAAGAAGAACAGACCTTCATATTTTTCGGACCAATCTATTTACAGTGCCTTGCAAAAGCACTATAGATTGGGTTAAACGATTCGTGTGATTGTGTCCTCTTTAAGTGTGAAGATCATCACTTGGAGAAAGTTCTACCAGTAAAGTGAAACAAACGAGTTCCCATTATGCTGAATGACTTCAATGCAACGAGATACTGAGCTAAATATCTCTCGTGACGTTTTTCACTCAAATATATGATAGCAGCATATTAAGTTAAAATAAATTGTCTACATATTTCTATATCAAAATACGCAGTGTTGGATGACGGTGAAATATCTTTCGAGATGTATAGTCCGAAAGGTATGAAAGCGAGATTAACTTTACTGAACTTTAGGACTAGATTTGAAGAGACCAATTCTCAAAAGTAGACGTAGCATATAATATAAATTAGCACGGGGAATCATTGACTCAGTGACCAATCGTTACAAAGCGTTGCTAAGTCAGCTACTGAATAATTATGTAAAATAATTTGGGGCCGTATCCTTTTGGTCAATCCGTCAGTAAAACACTATCTAAAATATGTTTAAAAGAAAATGTATAATATGAGTAAGATTAAAATATAACAAACATGAATAAATCAGAATTCATTGCCATTTTATAAAGCTGTGTTTGCTAATGAAACCTAAAAATATCAATTTTTCTCTAAAGTCTATTCAATACTAAAATTCAGGCGTAGACTACGCCTTTATTTACAGTATCTCCAAAACACCACTCTCCATCAATGTCTGTTTAAAATTTCTTCAACTGTCGCGAGAGCAATACATACATTCCAGGGTGGAGTACAAATTAATCAGACGCGAAGTTTAAACAAAACGATCGGAATTTCTAATTACCACTGCGGCGCAATTCAAAGAGGCGGCGAATAACATAAAAGTGATGTGCTCAAAAAACCAAATAATTATGATATACACAGCGGAAACAAACTGTGTCGATCTGTTTATAAGGCAATATAAAAAGTTGATTTGCAATTGAATTTCTCTCAGACCAAATTGCCAAAAATTGAGGATAATATCTTCCGTCACCGGCGTTAACATGGTTACAAGGCGGTTCATCTGGAGCTTCGCTTGTGGACAAATATCAAGTTACGCGCCAGTTATAACTCGACATTCTTATGGAAATCACTGTGGCAGAGAAAATTTGATTTGCGAATGAATAATATTTTCTGTGGCAAAGTGTGGAAATGAGGGAACGTCAAGTCAAGGAAGCGAGGCAGGGAGTCTACAAATACACCTTCCTTACCTCGAATCATCAGATTGGACACAGGAGAGACCCGACTGCCGCGCAGATTGGAAGCCACACAAATGTATTCACCTTCGTCCTCTTCCAAAGTACGCTTGATGTGCAGACTACCACGTTCTGGAATAAATGAGTTATAATTATTTTATAGACATCTCATTGATTTTCCAAACTATTCTTACAATCTATAACAACGGATGTTTAAAAAGAAAATCTACAATTATATATATATGACTGACTAAAGTTTGCCAATAATAAACCTAATTTTGTAAATGTAACACGATTTCTACTTTTGAAAAGGCTCCCGGCTCCGAAAACCTCTGCGCCAAAGGGCAACACAATGACGAGAAAAATCAAAACTTGAAATACACAAAACATCTGTTGTATAAAAGTTAACTTTATGAATACAATTACTGTATTTATTCATTGGAAAATATGAGAATTTCCCTAATTTTCATATTCGTGCTTTGGAAAACAGTTTTGATCAACTGAAAACAAGCTCGTAAACGATTTTCTACTTGTAGCACATCTAAAATATGTAAATTATAAAAAGTTCCATATATCTGTTTACGTTTTGAAATATATCCCGCTATATATTAAAATGTTAACTTAAAACAATAGAAAGCTTGACCCCCCAAAAGATTAAAACCTATTTGTTCATTCTTTCTGAAAATGGTCGAAGTACGTCAACCGGAATAAATCACAGTAAATAAATATCATTGCCGATTGGTTTTCTTTTTTCTAATAATATGTTTACACTATTACGACACGAATATATTGTAGAATTCATATTTTAATGTCACTTTGGTACATAAAGAAATGCCACTCTCCGAAACGTTTTATCCTACTTAAACCAGCTTAACTTATAACCACTCATAGCGAGGACTTCCAAAACTCAATAAATCACCGTTCATTGGCCTATTTTAAATTTTTTAATCTGGATTGCTACTTGTCGTAATGCGGAAATCGTTAAGTTTCATTCCATGAAAGTCGTCAGTAGAGGAGCCATTGCAGAGAAAATAACCCGGACATCCAGCGTGAACTGGTAAACGAAGCAATCGCTTAATTATTTGTAAGAAATCCTAAACTGCATAGAATGTCAAGTTCTTCAGGAAGTCACTTCTCAATCAGAAGTTTAGGTCTGCGTTAAATCCTAAAATTATTAATTCCTGTAAGTATACACCGAATCTTTTCCCTTAGGGGTTTACTGGTATGAAACAAATTTGTTGCGTAAAGGCGTAATGTACTGACATCCCCGATCGATTACTTTATATTATTGAATTCATTGTAGCGCGTCACTTTTTGAAAAAACGTTTCAATGAAAAAGCGAAGATAGTTTGGCCGGATATTATTCCTTCTATAGTATATATTTCTTTCTTATGGAATTAATTTACAAATTCGGAATGTGGACTCTTAAAACATCAATTACTGTGTTGTAAACGTGAAACGGAGACCGTTTTAGCGACAGATAAACGCACAGCTAGTTTAGGTATATTGTACAACATCTATTGAAAAACAAATTCTAGGTCGATGTTATCAATCAGCACAATGAATTAGGTGTATAGACATTCAGCTGTGTAAAACCCTCAGTTTTCCTCTGCTGCAAAATCTAGCGCGACAGATATATCACTTCTCACTTTTTGCATTCTATTAATCGTGCAGTTTTATATATACAAGAAGATAAATACATTAACACGACATTCCTGAGCGCTTTTATAAAAAATAAAGGTAAGCAAAGTAGAGAATATGAGGTACGCGGAAACGTTGTAAATTTATATTAACGAAAAACACAAATATTTTGTAGATCAGTCCGGGGAAAAAGACCTACTGAGGTCCTTTGTGGTGCACTCCGCGTGTGCTTGTTCTGTACGACATATGGATTACAGGTATGTATTTGATATAACAGTTCACGTGAATGACCATTTGAGTACAAAAATCGATTTGGATGAATCCGCTAAAATAAAGTGCATCTCTGTTTGAAGTTGAATGCAAAATATATTACTGAATGGCAGATATATTCATTAGAAAGAGAAAATTGATTTTCTTGACACTGATAAAGGTAAAATGATATATGAAAAAATCTGTATAGCTGCAATAAATACCAGCGAGTCTTCATTTACAGATTGCATAGTTGAATGTAATACTATATATCATAAGTAAATATGCTATATATAGAGTCCGTATATTTGCTTTATACGGAGTTGTAGATTTGCAGTGTATTGTAATTAAATATGAGTATATATTCAAGTCGTATTCGGAGATACCTTTGCAGTAAGAAATGGCAACACGAAACAGTTTTAGTAAACACAAAGCTTCAGTTCCAAACTATCATCTTATGCACCTTTGCAGTAAGAAATGGCAACACGAAACAGTTTTAGTAAACACAAAGCTTTAGTTCCAAACTATCATCTTATGCAAATGATTCGATAAGCCACTGTCCTATCTGCACATTAGCATTATTGTTTCATTTTAATGCTAAAGAGATCTTTCATTTAGAAATTGTTATTATTAAAATTAATTTTACAAGAACTACATCAGTCTATATATACTCACCGAAATTAGCCTGCTCTTGTCCTTCTAGAAGGTTTCTTTTACTATTACCGACTCTGCTAACACCGATATCTCTACATCAATGAAGCTCTCTATATGATAGAAAAAGGTTAGCTCTAAATAGCAAATGACGGGTTTATTTTCTATCTGTTTTCCTAAAAGGCTTTTATTTAAATTTGAATGCAATGATGAATACCTATCTTCACTGTTGATGGTCTGGTAATGCCGAGTTTGCATTTTTCTGAAAATATAGTCAATGAATTCGCTGAAACGTTTAGAAAAATAAATGTTTCGGTTTTCAACGGTTTTATATGACCTTTAGTCTGATTTAACTACTTCATAACTTTTATTTTTTTGTTTACATGTATTTGTCATCTAAAATTTTAGTCCAACCTTTTTAAAATTAAAGAGCTTTATCAACTATTTTTCATTATCTGAAAGAAGTGGTGACTATAATGAGGATTTGGCAAACATTCGTCTTTTGTGAGTTGAGAAATGCTACAAACAAAACAAGACAACAATTGTCTACGTTTGGAGAAAAAGACGACGGGACATTGACTGCCCAAGCGGCCACTTCAGGTCTGCAGATCCACTTCCCTATATGCCATCAATAAGCGTGGGTCTCCCACTTGACCGAAAGGGCAACCTTTATTCACTCAATCAGGGATTTAACACGCAATTCGAAGAAGCGATTTGCCAACCGATAGCAACTGCATTTTGACATGCCCACTGAGTTATGACTCTATATCCAGTACATACATTTGCAGTAAATATATTAACTTTACACATAAAAACACATTACATTTTAGTCTATTCAATGATACCATTGCCTCTCTAAAATGCCGGCAAGATGGTCATTTATCCCGCGGAAAACTATCCATTGCCTTAAGATTTGTTCTAATATTTTTAATTAATTTAATAAATTATTAGATTTGTAATGATTTAATTTCATACTACAAACACATTTATATACAAGACTTAATAAATGACAGTAACACATGTTGATCCCAGTCATCAACTGGCTCCATCAGTACTTGAAATCATTTGAAAGATAATCATGCTATTTTATAACACTTTTGCCCAGACATACAGACCAACAGAACATCCACTATTATAGTTAAAAAACACAATTGAAGGAAGGAAGGCAGATAGATCATCGTCAAAATAAAAGCCAAAGAAATTAATGTATTTATATCAATGGGAGACGTTTTAATTTTGTCTGTATATTTTACATGCCATTTCTTACTAGTCTCATCATAAATTTAAAATCTGGGCTTGCGCTATGGCCCTATTTGGTATGGAACATGCTCTATTTGACGGAAACTAAAAAAAACGGCATTATATGCATGTATAGCTATTTGTCTAAATATACACTTCATAGAGTGAAATAAAGCGGCATAGGCACACCAGTTGAGTGTCAACTCAAATACGCATAAAAGGAACCTACAAATTGCGAACTACAAAGACAATATTGAATATTCTCCCAACATATTATATGGAAAGAAAGAAGAAGGCATTGTCGAAACAACAGTAGTTCCGGAGTTTATATATTATTTGATACATTTTACTGAGAAACGATTCAGCGTCAATAGTTTTGCATTGGGCATGACATTTTTCTTACAATTCTTAATTGCGCGCGCGCGCAGTCATTGTTCCATATGTTCACACAATTTTATATCTATACTGAAAGAGGAAAACATTATCTAAAAGATAGCAGTTGCGGAATTTTTTATCGATCATTGATTTCAAATAGGAGGGTCCTTAATTTTATTGATTTTTCTATTACTTTAAATTACGCGGGTGATTAATCGTGAATGACTTCAAAATACGTCAGATTTTGGAATAAAAAGTAGCCATTTATTGTTTGAGCAAATTTTTAAAAAAAATCGCTCTAGTAATTTCGGAGGAGTATCGAAACGAACATACAAACATAGATAAATGGCTAGCAAACTAACAATCAAACACGACATGCATTCAAACATCCTCGTCTTTCAAATCAGACTGGGATAAAAAAACAAATAGTGTGGGTATATAATTAACAAAGAATAGTGGATAAATGTAAAGTGAGCAGTTTCATAATCAGTATCGATACGTTAGGCTGAGAGAAAGTGGGTGGAGCCAAGGAATGGCTTCTTCTTCCAAATGTCCCGAACTTCACACATTCACTATATTTTACTCATGTCTTCTCCAGTTCAATCCTTCAAATCAACTATTCAGGCTCTTCTCGGTTTTTCGCTCAATCTTTCTCTACAATTTCTGCTTGTCATAATTGTTATTCGTATGGGTGGTCGAAAACATAAATTTTTGTTCTTTTTACGATATCCATTCACAGTTTCCAAAATGTTTTCCAATACGTACTCCTTTGTTTTTCATGTTTCTGGCTGATATTAAACTGTTTTCTATATAGCATGTCATTTCAAAAGCTTTTGATTTTCTTTTCATTATAGATAAATTCACAGTCCAGACACCCCAATACCTGCTATTCTGGACCTAGACATTCCCCACTATCAAATTCTTTGCTTAACCCTTTTCCTACCCGGGCTATTTGACGCACTCTATTTTTATGTTTTTATTATTCTGAATTTCGAATTCCAAATATTATCCAAAAATACAAATATGTTTATTTAAACTCGAATCTATTAACGAAATTTATTAAAAATGGTTTTAAAAGTTGCGAACATAATAATATGAAAAAATCCCTGAACCTCATGTTGATGCGTCTTTTATTTAAAAATGCCAGTAAAAACAAAAGAGCTCGGGCCGATCCTCCCCCCCCCCCGGGTAGGATAGGGTTAAAACATTTTGATAAACATACTTTTTTCCATTATAAATAAATAAAGACTGACAAAACACGCTTTAAGTTTTTTTAAATTAGCGAAATTTAAAAATGTTAAAGAAGCCTTGCATTTAAGCTATAGTTGGATTGCTCCTTTCTACAAATTAGTTCCAGTATCCCGAATAAAGATTTGAGTTTCTGATTGTTTTAATTGTTGTTTTCAATAGAACCTTCAAGCTAGACTGATGCTCTTCTTTTCTTCCTCTTTTGTACTCTTTAATCTCTAAAAAGGATGAAACCAGCCATTGTAACATGTATGGACTTAAACCGAATTTACTAAGTAAGATAAGCACATTAGGAAATTTGCCTAAATGCATTCACTATTCATTTTCTATCGAAATAGCTCTAAACAGGTAACCGAAATCTCCTCTTGTGACTAAGAACACTGTATTCTTAAAAAGACAGATAAATGATTAATTACTCAGAGAGACTTCCAATTCATATAATCTCAAGTCGTCAATATACTGTACGACAGTCTACGCCTAGAGGACATATTCATATGATTAATAGAATTAAGTAAATGTATGATATTTTTAAGAAACATTTTCAGTTATATGACTATATGAAATGACGGCATTTTTCATTGGTTCCGGTTTCCATAAAATGTTAACTAATATATTTATAGTATTTGAAACATGGTACCATTTTTTACATAACAGAGATAATCTAGTGCAAGACACAGAAAATTGAAACCTCGTTGAAACTATTCCCGATTTGTTTGTTATTACCATAAGCGTAGTGTCAGTCAACAGTAACTTTGACAGTTATTCGTAATCCCATTCAAAATCACTGTTTATTCTTCAGCTGAGACAGGTACCTGAATATGGAAAACCTTGTTCGCTATACCAGAAATGGCATTTGGGGATGCACAACTGGTATGCACAAGGAGCAGAAGTTCGCGTGTTGTTGTACAGAAGAGAACTTGCACCGCAAGTCTTTCTTGGGCAAAGTGAACAATTTCTCAAAGCTCGTGCAAGAATTTTGTTTCAACGAATGCTTAGAAAAATTTTCCTTCTGGATCGGGAAATCCGCATAAAGAGTGCTAAGATCGATTAGTGAATTGTCAAACCACGGTGACTCGGTGTACGTTTTGTAGAGAAAAACGAAACAACGATTTGTGTTCACGTTAGTTTGAAAACATTTGCCTCACTTCGTTAAAACTATTTAGCTTCAGATCCTCTTTATACTATTTCAAATATTCTATAGATTAAATTTACATTTCGCCTTCTCGGATCTGGTCAGACTAATCTGCTTGCCCTATTTTAAGTCAGTCAATTCGTTAGATGTTTCACGAGCCAAAATTGTCCACTCCAACAAACGTTCTTATTGCTGCTGATTTATAGATAAAGCAATACTATTTCCAAAAATATTATACAAAACTATTCAGTTCAGATTTGCACATTTTATTAAGTATTTGAAAAACAAAAAGCTCTTTAGTATTTCAATTGTTCTGCATTTACCCATTTATTAAATCTGTTTAACATCCAAGGCATATTAAAGAGATACAAATATAGAACGTCACAAGTAATCACTTATATAGTAATCCTGAAATTAAAATAAGTTGGATTGAATGAAATATCAAAGCATAAGAAAACCATTCCATTGTAACTTTACAGATCAGGCTCCACCTGCTACAGGTACCAAGTGACCCTGTACTACGTGTCTCGTGTCGGGTGATCGGTGACTAAACAAACCGGTTCCCCCACCAGACTCTTCTGGCGAGGAGGGTGGCTAGCAACCCAGCGGGATTAAAAACAATACCCATCAAAGGGCGGAGGAGCTCCTCTGAGATAGGGATGGTGTCCCGATAAAAAACCTTGTAGGTTAGCCAGGGTAGCCCTACCTTGAAATTCATCTCAATATGGTTTACGAAAAATGTCACGGGACGGACGAGACTGGATCAGGTTTCTAGTTCCGCCTACATGGGCGGTACAGTGTCGGTGGATGGTAGTACAGAGAGAGAAGTGAGCAAGAGAGTGCAAACAGGGCCAAATGCATGACGAAAAATAGATAGGTGGGGTTGTTAAAAAGTTGAAGGGTAAAGTTCTGAGTGCATGTGTAATACCAGCAATGACTTATGGCTTGGAGACGGCGGCATTGGCAGAAGTCCAACAACAAAAACTGCAAAGTGTGAGAACAACTGGGTGAGGAGGATAGCAGGAGTGAAAAGAGTGGACAGGAGAAGGCTGGAAGGGTTGAGAGAGGAGGTGGGGTTAAGTCAAACAGTAACAAACAAGATAATGCGTAGTAGACTGAGGTGGGCTGGACACGTCGTACGAATGGAAACTGGGAGAGCGCCAAATGTAGCATTTGAGACGGAGGAGAATGGGAGACGCAGAAGGGGACGGCCGAGTGGCTGAGGTGGAGGGACTGTGTGAGGAAGGACTTCAGGGCAGCGGGCGGACCGGGAGGTTGGACCGCGTTGGCAAATGACCGTGTGGCGTGGAGAAGTCTTATGCACGATATAAAAAAGTTGCAAAAAATACTGGTTGGTGTTTGAGGAACAGCACTTAACAGTGAAATGGGTTAGAACAGTGGTTCTCAACCGGTGTGTGATGAGTTTGCTGGTGGGGCGCGGAACGAAGAAAAATCCGTAGTTCTATTACAAAATCTTATTATAACAGAATCCTTATCTTCTCAACACACATATGATTTATCGTGAATTTTGTGTGGAAAAACGATCAGTGGTGTGTTGAAACATATGCTGGACCTATCTACGAAAGTGGTGAATTTCACTAAAAGTAGTTCTCTAAACAGACGTCTGTTTCTGGTGTACAGTAGTATCAGGTGGAACATGCCGACTATGTTAGATAGGCTTCTGTATTACAATACTGTAAAACGGCTATCAAAAGGCAATATGATTAAAAGATTGTTTGAATCACGTAAAGACATTAGACAATTCCCTTTTTCAAACAAAACGAACTTCGAACTACTACTTCGATATTGCGTAGTTGTCATATGTCTTAGGACATGATGCTCCAAGGAAAATATATCAACATTCCTCAAAATGATGCTATTTTGGCATTCATGACAAAACTGAAATTGTGGATTGATCGTGTACAGAAACACGATTTTCCAATGTTCTCGACTTTCGACGCATATATTAGGGAGAAGGATGATATTTCAGACTTCGTCATCTTCGAATAGGGTATCAGAATTTTGAAGTAATGTTTCCCACTGCTGGAAATGATACAAAGTAATGAAACTTTTCAGTAAATCCTTTTGTCATGAACGACGAAGAAGCCCAAACAGTGAGTATGACGACCAAGCGGAGGATGGGTCGGGTGGAGCCCCCACTTGATCCCGTCAATATTCCCGGAGCCCCGGGGCAAGACGTGGTGTGAGCAGAAGAAGAAGAATACTTGAAATAGGACAGTGAAGCAGAAAATGATATCAAGTCAATGAAACTGGCTAGATAAAGGTTAAGAAGAATTGCGTTAGAACTTCGTCTCGATTGTTCAGTTATGCTCGTCGTTGGTCTTGATAAAATATAGCTTTGAGAATTTGTAAATCTCCATTTTGAATTCTAATCACGCCCAGGTGGTCAATCGTGTTGTTGATTCCTCGTTGCCAGCGTGGTTTTTTGGGTAGCCAAATACAGGTGCTATGGTGTATATGGACAGAAAACAAGGTTGCTTGCGACGAGGACTTCTAGATGCCAAAATTCCAAGCAAAACCACTGCAATATTACTGTATATACGGTCATCGTATTACCTCGGTATACAGAAAATAAATACCCACCTCTTACTTTCAGTGTCAATCAAACTGAAATTTTGGGTCAGTACTCCCCTCGGATTAGAGAACCCGACGGGAAACTGCCTCACCGAGTCAATCATCTTAGATAATGCACACGAACAAGGGAGAGAGATAGTGAAGGAATAGCAGAATGCCAAGGTTGAGAAGTGAGCAAGTGTGAGTGTATGATTGGTACTCAGGCTTAGTGTTATTTTTACGCTTTCCAACTAACTCAGTGTAGTGGATGGCGGCTCGGAAACGTGACATTAAAAGATCTCCTCTTTTGCCGACAGACACTCTTAAATCAAAGTCGTAAAGTAGGCTGTCTTTCAATGAGATTCTGAAGTTGCATAAAGAGAAAACACTATCTTATTATTCGCCTACATACATTCAAACGGTATATTATTACCTTCCCTGAACGAGATACAATCTGTCATCAATCAATAATGTTTTGAAGTCATACAGAAGACTAGAGGATATAAAGGAAATACGTTTTTGAAAACTCTTTTCTAGATTACACTTGCTAACGTATCACGAAAGACAAGGACAACTCTCAATACACAAAAGTAATTATGCAAACAAACATCTGATCAATAGCCTTTGTACTCAATAAGTTAATAAAATTGATCATACCGTTTCTATCACAACTCATTTCACAAGCGAGTGACAACTCTTAAACATATTTGGCAAAAATAAGTCACTTTCCTGACCTTTATTCTTTTACTGCATAATAGATTGTCATGACTGTCGAAATAATAACAAAACAGCAAGTTTAACTGCTAAATCAAATTGGTTTTAAAAATAGAATTTATTGAAGACAAAGTGCATAGAACAGAATTTACTAATTGCCACAATGTAATAAAAGAAAAAAGGGTTATGGGCGAATAGACGAAATAGACAATTTCCAAATTAGAACATCATCAGAAAAATATTAAACTGTAAAGAAACGCCATAAATGTGTTAAATAAATAATTAACGTCTTCAACAAATCTCTGTGGTTTCAGTGTACATGTTAGTGATAGCAGAAGAATAGGATATATAGAATGAGCATAAATCACAACTAAATATGGAGAGCCTTGTATGTCCACTCCAAATAAATAGAAATTCCCTAAATGAGTCTTACACGACGCCTACACGTGTCATGTTCAATGTAAATTTACTATAGGTTATAATAATAAAAAAAAATTTATTAGTGAAAGTATAAAAATAAAAAAACATTAAAATGTACAAATAGAAATAGCCTACAGGTACCATAAGATGAATAAACTAAAAGAATAAAAATAAAACCTCTCACCAAAAGACG
>JAUYWV010102819.1:0-21917 GCA_032274565.1 Nematoplana nigrocapitula | reverse complement strand
TTTCCCATGTTACCCATTGGCGTAGCATTCTTTTGAGCCATCAAGCATGCAAATCCGTCAAGAGAGTTGGGAGAAAACTACCGGTCAGACATACCCACATACATACATACATACATTTTTCTAATTATAGATAGGATTACGCGGTTAATTAATCGTGAATGTATACAAAAAAAGTAACCAGTTAATCAACGCATCCGGTGTTTGTGTGTGCAAAATTTCAGAAATTTTCGGTTCAGTAGTTTCGGAGGAGTATCGAAACGAACACAGATACATACTGTACATAACAACAAATAATCGGACATCGACATGAATCCAAACACCCCCGTCTTTCAAATGCTGAAATGCAGTCCACCAAGCACGCATACACAGTTGCACACTGTCCTGTGCTGCTCCAACGTGCGAATTTTGGTTGTTTCCCAGATACCGATGGACAAAACAACTGACGCCTTGACCGCACACAACAGAGGTGCTTTTCGTTGCAAGGACACGCGCCTTCCTGTACCGCCGGTGAGAGTGTGACAGACCTCATTCTGGACCCGACCAGAATTGCCAACACCAGTCAGATCAATTTGTAGTTTGAACGAAGAAAGGAAGTCATAAATGAACCAGCGGATACTGGAAACACAGTCACGTGTGAAATGCTAACTGGGCAACATTTATATATTAACATCTATCTTAATTTTTAGATCCAAGCCTGTAGAACAACAATAAAGAAGCAGAGTTTTAACAACACAAATACTACAAGCAGCCAGATGGGTAAAGAGATACAAAAATGAATAAACAAGGTAAAAAGTTTTAAAAATAAATTTGCTTGAGCGTGTCGGATAATTTTGTGCTGAAAAGATTGTCTTAATGTGTAAGGATACAAATTATTGTTGAAATTCAAAACCTGCTTTCGATTACAACAATCACATATTAAAATCTAAAGTTCTAAGTGCATTCTTCTGTTGATGAAGCAAAGAAAATGCTGACGTCAAACAGTCCTTAAAATAACGCCGCCCCCACCCAAAGAAAAAACTTCCAATAAAAGTATCAATTCATGTATACATATACTGTAGGTCGAACGATTTATATGGGGGACGGAAACACTCACATCTGATCAGATAGGGGTTCATTCCGACACGAAAACACTTCTTCAGTCGACACGGCGGACAACTCTTGCGTCCTTCGACCGATATCTGGCACTCCCCATTGCCTTTGGTGCACTGACCGAACTGGAAGAGAAGCAGGATAGACAAATAGGATAAATTACATTACTGAATACGTCTAGTTCTACCTGTTACGTCAATTAGATTAAACACCGGGGTTCCGCAAACTTTAATTGGCATCAGACAGTACTTTTACCTATACAATACATGTTATACGAAATGCCACAGTTAAATTTCAGAAATAATTTATCTACTTAATTATTCATATTTGTTAGGTAATCTGTGTATGCAAAACCACTTTTCGACATTTATGACATTGCAACATCATTCCAAACACACAAAACACGCGAGAAAAAATAACAAAATGAATGGTATAAAAACGCAATCCTATATGCACGGTAGCTATAGTAAAAGTTTGTTCTTTTCTAACATAAAATCAGCGGCTGGGAAGAGATTGGACAAATTTGGTAAGTTTTTCGAACTTTAATTCCTAACCACTGACGACTGTCTTCTTGATCAGTTCGCTTAGTAGCATGATTACAGAATAATCGATTCTTTATGACTTTATTTACGACAGAAAAAAAGTTTGCTCCAGAGTATTTTTAACATAGTAACTGTGTGACATTTACAGTATGTCGCCCAGTTATTTAAATGCTTTGGTACTGGGCGACATAGGTTTTTTGTTATGCACAAACGCTATGGTGTTGTCCCAAGTTTTTCTACTAGAGTAATGTCGCCCACTGAAAATTACTTAAAAATACATGCACTATGTTTTGCTCACAACACCATGTAGCTTCTTGACCAGCTGGCAAAGCTTTTCGTCTTCTATTTTTCGCTTCTTAGAAACTGTAGAAGCATTCCGTCGTTACACAGCAGAGACACCTAGTTTTTAGCGGCTTATCAGTACACGCGACGCCGCAGGAACGTCAACAAGATGTCATTGCGATAAGAAACTCATTTTTTTTAGTCTCAGAATAAAAGTGAAAGAACATTGATTCACTTCACATTTGCCGGAACATGATTTTTACTTCGGTCAATCAGGTCGTTAAATAAATTTTATTTTACATATTATGGCTTCTCTTACAACAAAAACAAATGCTCGTATATGAATCAAAGTTTGACCATACAAAAACTAAGACAACCAAATAAACCTTATCTCGGTCAAATTAATCTTTCGTCCATTCAACTTCATATTTCTGAATAAAAACTTTAGGTTTAGCTGAACATATGTATTATCATAACAAATATATACGCATGATTGTAGGTACACAATTGCACTCTATATGATGCATATACGGTATGATGTACCACTGGTGCTAGATTTTTAACTTCCATCGGGAAATCTTCGCCTACCAAGCAGCTCTGGTAGTGCTGAGTCACATAACTGCACCACGCCAAAAACTTAACCGTCGTCATCGCTTCATCAATTGGTGTTCGCACATAAGGTTCACTATGCCGTAATAAGTCCCTACACATTGCTTGACGGAGAACCAGATGAGTTGGATGGGGTTGGGCTTATAGCTGTAGAGGGCCAACCTTTTATCAAAACCATCTCTCCAGGTCAGCAAGCGCGATCAAACCCTAGATGTGGATGTTCGATTCGTTCAAGCTGTTTGAAGGGGAACTATTGCTTTGACTATTCCTTATGGGTACGGGCTTATGAACGTCTACAGAACAGGGTGAGATTGGTCTCGTCATGGAAAATCAGTTTTAATTTAAACCTCCCCTGTAGTTGCATCAGTTTGGCCACGTATTCCCCTCTTCAATCTTTGTTTGGACCACAGCTCATCATCTCCAGGTGGTAGATAGCTTTCTTGACAGCGATTAGTTTCGAATCAAAGTGTCTGTCTATAGCGCTGACGGCCAAGTCCCTATTGAACACGACATTCAACCCTTCTCTTAATGACTAAAAGTTACCGCCAGGATTCTCTGCTAATTTCTTTAGTAAATAATACTTATGTTCTGCGATCAGTTTCCGTCCGCCTCTGGATTTCGACAAAGCAGATCAAGTCTTCGCAGCATTAATGCCATCATTCTTCGCCACTTCTTTCAAGTCACCACCCTCCTCGGAGGATGGCCTCATTCGAGCTTTGCTGAAGTACTTCAAACGTTTGAGTCTGAAGACTCGTCAGAGGATGTGACGTAACTGATGGATGTGAGTGACCTGATAATCAGAGAATCTCCTTAGGTGGCAAAATAGCATCAAATGACAGAGGACTGGAGTGGAAAATTACTTGTTACACAATTATTGCTAAGATAACAACTGTAATGGTCGCCTGAATGCGCCTTCACACACAGTGATGAAGCCTCGCCAATCCGAAAACGGTTCAGTTTGCTAAAAAATCTGATTCATTAACCCGAACGAGGAACCAGCCTCGATATCAGCATTTCTTTAAATAGGCTCGGAGAATTTGCTGCCAGACTTCTACAAGCCTTAATTACAGGTGTAAGTGTAATTGTTCTTTCATTTCGATTTTGTATATAGTACATAACATAAATTTTGCTATACATGCATACTCCTCTTATGAAATTGTACTACTAGATAGGGAGACAAAAGAAGGCCGAACTACACACTGGATTTACGGAATTATTATTATATCTTGTAGTGTTTTAGCTAAATGAACTATTTGCTAAATAGACTGGATGGAAGTTACAATTGCTCTGGGATATTATACATATAGAAATGAAGATACTGGATATTGAATTGCCAGATAAATAGTGATTCATTAGTCCAGAAAACTCGTTAATCAGGAATCAACAAGGCTGCGCTGTATTTAACAAATAAACATATAGGAGACTTGCCATTGCTCAAGACTCAATTTACCTCATTTTTCTGAGCATTCCTCCGGAAGAAAGCTTTGCACGATTCACACGTGACTTGGCCAAAGTTGTAATTCTCCGCCTTGTCTCCACAGACAGCACACATTCTGTTTTGTTGTTCCCATGGCGTTTTCGAGTGTCGCTGACGTTTTATACAGTTAGAATAGGGCAAGGTTGGTACAGCAGCAGAAAATAGAGAGTCTTCACTCATAGTATTATCAATCATACCAGGTACACTAGATAAAGATAAAATATGTATAGGCCTACTTAGTTTGACAAATCGTCTTTGCTAACAATGTATTAAGGATCAAAATAATTATTAAACAATTCTTCACCCTAATAAAATATGCAAAACAATATTTCAAAAATACTATATTTTAACAGTGAAGAATGGTAGGTTTTTGTCATAATAATCCAGCTGCTGAATATCGATTGCATACTCGATTTATCTTGATGAAATTCCATGATTTTTCAAATTAAGTTTTTTTTAATTAAAATCCATGACTTTTCCATACCTATTTCAAAATTCTATGACTTTTCCATGTTTTCCATATTTTCCAGAGCTGTATGAACCCTGTTTAATGCAGCTGTTTTTGCTCTACTGCCTAGGAGAATACAACATATCCCTCATCCCACTGAAAGAAGTGACTAAAGGGATATATAATATTTTCTTACTTTATTCATATTTATGAAATTACATTTATTTTATGCAATGTATAGATCTTGGTGTACAATATAATTTTTTTTATTTTTAATGTCTTAGTATTCTTTTTGAATAATCATCTAATATTTGAAGGTTATGCAAAAATAATTTAATCAGGTGTAAATATTATTGTTTTTCTATCTTTATAGAATTCCAGTATTTTTTCAAAGTTTAGGTTTTAATGTGTATAAGTCAAATTAAACTTAATTTTGTCAGTTTTGTACATATACTAAGCCAATATTTCTAATATATTATGCTAGATAAATTCACGTTTTGTATCATATGAAAAGCAAAACTGTTTCTCTATACTGTATTTATCCAAATAACTGTCAATAGGATAATACCTTGTATTCAAGATATACTGTATATGTCTTTAGCTAGTATAAATATATTACCTAGTCTATAACTGGGTGACTAATTAGAGGTCGGGATATAAAAAATGACTGAAACTATGAATTATATTTTTGAAAAAATATTAAAACAATTATTATTTTCACGGATATAATTTTTTAAGAGTTGAGTATGTAATATAAATCATATAGAACATTTTAATGAGACAAATGAATTTGAAATCATAGTGATGGCGAATCTAATACAAAAAATATTGAATTAGCTGTCTTGAAAGATTATATATATATAGATTCTTGAAAGTGTGAAAGAATTTATTCGAATGTAATTGATGTATTAAACATTTCCAGTAATATCTTTTCTTTTAGGAATAACATTATGCTTCAAAAAAGCAAAAAAATGACGGGATGAAGAATCTGAGTCTTTTCCGTCAACTTTTTTAAAGCAAAATCAAATGAGAAAGAAATAAGTGAAAATTACAATTTATCATCCAAAGTGAAAATCAAAATATTGTTAGTCGGCTTCCGACCGCAGGAAGGGGCTAACAAGTGAAAGAAGTATGAAGTAGCTAACCCGACTTAAGAAAAGATAAAAAGGTGTGGTCGCAACAAACAAAACTTTATTAACACTTACACATCCCACCTAGGGCGACACGCAACAAAGAGGTCAGCTATACACTGGGCACAAAAACACAACTCTGCTCTCTAAATTTCTCTGGAAACAACCTAATAAGGGACAACAACAAAAACGGCCTAATAAGAGGTTGCCGTACCAGTACTCACAGTCACTTGAAGATAATAAAGGAGGCACAAAGCACTGGTATCTGTCCGCAAGATCGTAGGGATAATCGTGGCACCAAGGTGGTGTGATCCGGACCCCCTAACCGATTTGCAGACCGATAACTACGCCGGCCTAGGAGCCCTGACAAAAAGGATGACCAAGGCTGATCCTCTTCTCGGGTCGAAACTCCTGGGGACGAAGTTAACCCTTCGGCCCAGTACCAGCGAACAGCAGGAGGTACACGTGAGTTTCTCGTCCGAACTCCTGGGGACCACGTTAACCCCTTCGACCAAAACGACCAGGCGAGGAAACAGCGAGGACACACAGTCCTCCACCCGTAACTATAGCAGCGGTCCTATCTGGCAGTTAAACTTGTTCACCTCTCTGCCACAATCTACACCGTATCAAACTCTCCGTCTCTATGTGTCTCTCTCTGTGTGTGTGTGTGTGTGTGTTCGGCTGAATGCCGGCCTAATTAAATACAAATCAACTGTACAGGAAAACTCTTAACCAGCTGAACATCAATCTGAATACAAAGATCAATACCGCCGCATCGGCGCGGTCAAACTGAACACCACTCCAAAACTCACTGGAAAACAAGCTGCGGGACAGTTCACCACTAACAAACCAAATATACAAAGATTAGCACAAAGTGCCAACCATATCAATGGTTTATCATACTTTGTACAATAGGCCCTAACCTATAATTGAAAGACCAAATTTCTATAGTTCATTAGTAATAAATGCCTATAGTTATTGACTCATTGAGGCTGACATTTCATAAGCATTATCTATGCACTATTATAGTCTATATGCCATTATTAAAAATATAGTCTACAAAATGCTAAAGATCATTTTATATATATAAATAACATATTGAGTTTTGTAACACATTGTTTTCATAAAACAATTAAAAAAATTCGTTGAATTTGTCTTCATAATGACTAAAACTATAAAGCCTGCACATCTTGACTATTTGATAGTCATACAGTATTATGGTTTCAACTCCTATCTGTGGTATGAAGGCATTGACTGATGGCACTACCATCCTGGAGCACTGCAGAGTGCCCAATCTGGTGGAGAACCGGGATGACCAGAGGCTGCAGGATCTCTTGCTGATATAGCGTTCACCATTCAGCATTCCATCCACGTGGTACACAGCAATTCTGTAATGCTTACTGATCCTTACACACACCATAATGGCATCTCCTCCAAAGGGAGTGTTTCTTCTTGGATATAGCATTCTACTAATTAGCGTATCTCAATTATTACCTGGACCCATTGTTAAAATGATGTCAGTAAAAGTTTTTTATTATTGATTGTGTTTGTAAAGCTATTGTGTTACAAAAATCATGATCTTTGACAGAGGAGGTTTTGTATTACAAGTACAGTTTTACAGACTATAGGAATAATGAACTGGACCTTTATAACTATGATCAGTTAAAATTTTCAGAAACATTGTAAATATTATGATTAGAATTACTATTCAATTCAGAATTTTAACTATGTCATATGTTTTACTGAAATCATTTGTGCATATTATGTATTATGTTTTGTAGATAATGGAATTTTTGCATGTAAGGAATGAATTGTTACGGGAGTATAGCACATTAGGCGATGTAGAGGAAGTGGAAAGACTCTTAGGACAAAATGTAAGTAAGGTGAGCTGATTGTGTAATGCTTGGGAGTCAGAATAGCACTATTTGATAACCAGCTAGAGTGGAATCCAGGCTACATAGAATAAGTTAAATATAGTTCGAAAAAATTAGCCTAGTTCCAATTAATAAGAAAATATATTTTAATATTATTATTTAAATTGTGTGCCTACTAACCCGAAATTTGCAGTAGAAAAAGAAGAGAAAAATTTCAAGAGCAATTGTTACCTCATTTTTTATCATGTGTATCTGATCCACTGAAAGAATACATTTTTTTATTGGTATGTTACAGTACACTGTTAGGACTTGGAGTGTTTTTGCAGGAGGAAATAGATGAAAAATATTGGTGGATAACACATACAGTATGTTAAAAGAAATCTACAAAAATCCACAACAATGCGCTGCACGCCTTAAATGCCACTACGCACCAACATGCTGCAAACGCGACTGTTAAACCCTTACACATCGCACTGCCTGTCATCAAACAAACGCTGCACGAATATGTCCAGTTTTTATAGTCTTTAGACACTTTTTATACCTGTTATTGATATGCGATGATCAGTAATGCTCCCATGGAAATGGTGACAGCATTCGATTTGAACATTTATTGCAAGTGATATTTCTTTGTTTACATTCCGAGCAAGCGGACGCGGTATTCTAAAAATTTATAAAATAGTTAAAAAATTTAAGTTTGACAATTTGTGAGAAGATTGTTTTATAGATTTGATAATGAAATTTGATCCTTCCCTCTTCATGCCGTCTGCATCCCGGATGTTCCAAATCGCGTTTTTTGATGCGTTCTCGCATATCTATACGAGGGTCTCCCTATCTCCGTCACTCTTATGTTCAAAGTCGATGTTCTCTGGAATTTCAGATTGGAATAATCTATGCAGACAATTGCATTTCTTTAAATATTTTTTCAACTGATAATTTTACATCTTTAAAGTTAACATTTTTACGCTGTCAATTTCGATAAAGTTTACATTTTATTATTGTCACCTAATTAATCTTAACGCTATTCAGAAGTATCAATGATAAACCTTTGCCGAATTAATTCTTAAGACGATTGTTATCAGGAATTTCAGTTTGGGTTTAGTTGCCACTTAGTAGAGAAAGAAGGGGAGGACGAGGACGCATTTGGGGACTTATCGGTCCGTGTTCTGTCCCATTTTTAGAAGGTGAATGTGAACAATCAGAATCAGAATACGGGGATGACATCACTTCACTGGGCCTGTCGTCGAGGTCACGTGGAGGTGGTCCGTGTGTTGCTGATGGGTGGTGCCGATCCGAGCATTGCAGACCAGATGAACCGGTTGCCCCAACACATGACTGAAAATCCGGAAATCCACAGCCTGTTGAGCAAGGCGGAGCTGTTAAAAGAGGAAGCTTCTCGCAGGTAGGTGGTGCTGGAGCGGGTTCTGAGTTCACCTTATCTCTGCAACCAGGAAATGGGCGCTATTAGATCATCTTTGATGCGGGTAGAGGTCACCGTTATCCTGCAATGGATCCCCGATGAGAGGACCAGCATAGGTTGAGGACCTCGAGTAGGCAATCAAAGCCGAGAGGGGATAGGCGCCGGATGCCAGGGGCGAAACGTTCCGGCAAGTGGTCGAGCGCACGCCGGAGGTCGGAGCGGGTGAAGAGAGAGCACATCTCTTCCTGTTGGCAGCCGTAAGGCGCGTCGACCGCTCTCCTGGCTACCAGGACGATTTGGTGGTCGTCCCTCTTGTTTTTCGGGATCCTGCTGACCCTGCCTTGGAGGAGCTGGAGCTAGCAAGTTTCCCGGCCTCGGAGCGAATAGTTTCCGAATGAGCTGCAATAGTGGGGGTTTTTCCATCCAGGACTCGAATAACGGCCCACAGTTCAGCGGAGGTAATCTCCTTGGACTGACCTTCCTGACTGCTCCACATCTCCAGCCCGGATGAGTAGCGGAGTCAGATGGGCTAGGTCTGCTGCCAGCTCACTCTCAACATTCTTCTCCACAGCACAAAGGGGTGCCAGTTAGATAGAAGCTTTTCTCCTCTGGTACCCATCCTGGCAAAGCAATGCTCCACTCCAGAACTATCGCAATATTTACTTTCAAGCACTGGTCTGATGTATGATCCGAGAGAAAATCGAATTTGTCTACATTCTCAGTCTTGATCTTTCCTTCTCCATGCACTATCATGGATTTTTTCCGGTTGTTAATCAGCAGACGTCCTGTCTCATACTCACTATTCTGAGCAGTTCAGCCTATATTGCTCAGAATTCAAACAAGTTTCATTTAGTGGAAAAAGACTAAGTTGACTGCACACTATGTACGCCTCACACCTGTATTGGTTATGCTTGATTTTGATTCAATTGTAGTGAAGTGCTATACGCGCCCACTCAGCGTCTAATCGGTAGTTCTTATCAGCCAGATGCAACAAATACAGTCAGTTGTAAGTGGTTATTTCTATTCCAGCGGCGACACAGTAGAAGTACTCCGTGGTCTCAACTAAGACCTCTATCGATCAATTCTGAAACAAATTTCCAGTTTAACTATCTGGTAGATGTGTCGGTGGTGCAGTAGTCCTGAGCGACGGGTTCATGTGGTTTTATGGGACCTGGAGCCGCAGGACTGATTAGAGGAGGGTCCGATATTGGAAGATAGCGCCATACAACCGACTCCTCGTAACGGGGATGTCATGTTCCGGCAGGAATAGGACTGCGTGAGTAGCCTAGTGGATCTCGTTGAGCATCTCTCTGTCCGCTTCTCCTCGCGTCTGTTATCTCCCCCTCTCTCGCTTTTCTTCCTCTTTTTCTCTCTCTCAGTTTCTTTTCTCTCTCACTTTATTATTGTCGTTTTATTTTCTATCTTCTCTATCACTCTCACTGTCCTACCTCTCCTCTCTCTCTCACACACTCTCACTTCCTACCTCTCCTACGAGAAGTCGGAGAGATGACGCGTACCCTCGACGGGGGAATCACAACAAGATTGGAAGGAAGTAAGGAAAGAAAGCGGGATATTCAGTAGTACGGCTTTGCCTAACTCTAGAACATTTTCACCACAAATTACAATAAGTCAAATTCACATTGAGGTGACTAGGGAGTGACCTAGAGTTAAACAAAGTCTTACTACTGTGTTTCCTATTTTATTTTCAGTGGTGGAGCCCCTCCTGCTACTGGCGATAGTGGAGCTGAGGCCAACCAGGCGACCGGACGTGCTGCTACGAGTTCGCAAACTGGCGCCGGGCCCAACACCAACAATGAGACGGGGACAGGCGGAGCGGTCGGTGGTGGAGTTGCCGCCGGCGGTGGAGGTGGTGCCGTCGGCGGTGGAGGTGCCGTCGGCGGTGGAGGTGCCGTCGGAGGTGGAGGTGTCGTCGGCGGGGATTTAGATAATATTTTGATTATCTGCGTGCGGAAGGCCAACTCCGACGAGGATTTCGTCGAGATAGAACTACCGAAAAATCAGCTGACCTACGACACCCTCTTATCGGTCGTCTCCTACGAAATGGATATCGATCGGGAGAAGATTACCAAGGTGCGCAAGCTGCCCAGCACCCTGATCAAGAATGACAGGGATGTCTCCCGGTTCAAGGACCAGCAACAGTTGGAGGTCTTTCTCACCTCGACCAACTGACAATGTCTGCAAACCCACGATTGGCTACTAGATTCTGTAAATTGGATTTCCTTTTTTGCTATGAACAGTTTCGATTGTTTGCTATTTTATTCAAGATGAGGAGGGAAATATTCGCTGCACATATCATGCAATTTTTTGTCCCAAAAATAGATTGGGAAATCCTAAATTGGAGACCAGTCACGCCTTAATACGAGATCAAATAACGTAAAAAATAATAAAAAACGTCATATTTTGTGTAAGTGGGAAATATCACGAGACCCTTACCTACTTCCTTTGATAGGCTTCTGCTGGGCGTGACCTTGACCTACTTATGACGTCATAATTTGGGATTTCCCATTCGTTTTGGGTGATCCGAAGGCGACGTGATTCCTACTAATAGTCATTGGTCACACTGTCAAAACGTGGTGCACTTCGTCAAAGATGCCACACGTGGGGAAATCTGGTGTCTCCGCCCTTCTGATTTTGTGGAGAGTTTATTTGGTGGTGGACATACGCCTGTAGGTCACTTCTTCAAACCTGTTCGATGTTGGTTTATTCTTCCTGTTCTGTTCCCTTTCAGTATACTCCCCGTCGCTCTCTTCTGATCTTCCCTCACTTGTCGTTGGAGTGGTTTCTTCGCCGTGCTGAGGTCAATTGCAGTGTCCCTTTGTGGGAGTTGCATTCCTTCTCCTGCTAGTTAATCGGCGGCGTTGATACCTTCGATGTTTCAGTGACTAGGCACCCACTGGGGGGCAGGCTTTGGTATTCTAGGATTACCGGATGCACAAAATGCACGCGGATAGCGAAAGATGAACTGCACGTCAGGCGAAAGAATTGTGTGTAAATTGTACAGGGATCAAACCATGACGTAGGGCAACGATTAGTACTACTATAATTATGTATACAAATACGGACGAGTCAAGTTATGCAACCGCCACAATATCGTGGTTTGGCGCGCAGCTCCAATGACTATCTCTTCAACGTTCATTATTCGTCAGGGAATGAATGCAATTGATATATAGCCATCGTTAGTCAATAACCTCAAGTGGTTTAGTGGATATTGACCTCCTTTTTCAATTTTTTTTTAATAATTTGTCAAATTACCATTACATTTTACAATACTAATTTGTGTGGGTTTTTATATCAATGTACGACGTATTCAATATTTATTTACAAGACTGGCTTGTATAGCCAGCTGTACTGATTTAATAAAAGGGGCCTTATATTGCGGCTCTTTACTAAACTTTGATCACTGTTTTGTTTTACTACCAACACAATAGCTGCTTAACCGACTATACTATTTATTAGTAGTGTAGATCTATACTAGCGGAATATTGTACATCTTAATATATATTTGGATATAACGCGTCGACTAAAATAAACAGGTATACAAAATACAAAATATTCACAAGCAGATAGCAGGGTAGAAAATAGCCAAGGACAAATTATGTAATTGAAAAAGTAGAAAACTACAACAATTGTAAAGTAGAAAATTAGCATTATAATTCTATTGTTGTAAAGACATGTACAGTACTAATTAATTTTATTTGCATTTATTCTTATAAGATAAGTAAATCCCTTTGCAATTTTTCAAATGAGCAGCCATTGTGTCAGTTACTTTCAAAACCAAAGCTAAATTCAAGAGGATTTTTGAATCTCCAGGAAATTGGAATTATATAAATAGGAAATAATTATGTATAAGCTAGGTTGAAAAACCCAGAAGAAATCGACAATATATTTTATATTTAAAATAAATCATTTGGTACATCAAGTTTAGTAAATAACAAAACTATAACTCAATTGTTATACCGATCAATTCTTGTTAGTCATATTATTGATGCAGTTGATGGAAGGTACGTTCACTGATAGGCGCCGGTAGATTTTCGGAGAATCCATTGAATTCTGTGGTAATTGCATCTGTCAAAGCAGTGGCTAGGTTACTCATCACTTCATGCGCAATTATCTTCAGTAGTAGAAGTTTGGCAGTTTCTAACTCACCTAAAATAGATTTGGGAATTCCGATGACGTCACGGCTTGGAATTCCCCTAGCAACGCTAAGTAAATAATCAATCAGAGCGTAGGATGTCATAAGTAGGTCAAGGTCACGTGGAATTCCCTCTCCCTTCCCAGGGAAAATTTTCAAAATACATGGAGAAATTTCCTAATCTTACGTAGCTAAAGAGTGAACAGACTATAGTGGGCGGATATTACGTGGCTAAGAACTAAACATACTACAATGGGCGGTTGAACGTCGAAAGTACAAGGTGGATTCCTCGTCATCGTCAACTGGAGACACATTTGTATTTGGAGATAGGCGCATAAATTTGACAATAAAATACGTCTCAGCGCATAATAAAATTGCTTAACAGTTGGATTGTTGTTCCATCCACAACGACACCTTATTTTACTAAAAACAGTTCAAGGTGGTCCTGAGAAAGTTTGTACGTTGAAATATAAATAACACCACGTGTTAATAAAAAGTTGGCCAGACACTCGGTAGATGTAACAGTTATAAGAAATTCTAAGATGGGTGTAAAGCGAGGTGTTTTCAATATGGGTGTACCCGGCTTTTGCCCCGAGATTGCGAATTGAGGTTTGTCAAACTGGTTAGGCTTAGCGTAGCCACAGCGTGAATGAGTCAGCATTCTGCCTTCTCTAATTCTATGTATTGAAGAGACGAATAACTTATTTCATAACACTACTCAGCCGACATCATTAAAAGACTTTAGTGGCCTATTGAAGTTGTTTCCAGTTAATTCTAATTACTAGATCTTTAGGACGAAACATCGGAAACAACTTAAGCGGTTTTACAAGACAGGAGAAATACTCCCAGTCAGAGTAAATTCCTTAGGCCTAAAAATATTTTTTAGGATTTGGATATTCTAAAATATATTAGATAATAATTGAGTTGTGCTTTCTGTCAGAAATATACTTTTATAAATGTTTATCATTATCTGCAGCGCTTAGAGCTTTCTATTACCGAGAGTACATAGCCCGGGTTCGAACCCGAGTTCACTGGATTGTGAAACCGACGCTCTTACTACATTATCAAAACATAATAAAAATTGTGTGTTTATGGCATATTAAAAAGTTGGGCATGCAAGGACACACTCGTTTCTGCGTAATTTATCATCAATGTCACTCGTTAGTCATTACTGGATAATCAAATGTCGTCAATGTCATTGTCACTATCGTCAGAATCTGAATCAAAAGCCGCCTGCAACTTCTCCACAGCCTTCAACTTTGCAATCCTTTGTGCCCTCAGGAAGGGCCGTATATTTCCGTCAGCCTCTTGCACCACCATATCGTCTTCTTCAGACTTTTCTTCTCCAAGGTCTGTCGCAATCAGTGGGAAGTTTACACCAGAAGCTTCCATAGCATCTACGCGCCGCTTCTTCTGGTAGGGCCCCCTTCGGTAGCCAGACTGCTTGTATCTCCTGGCCTTCAGACCATCCCAGGTCAGCAACACGTCGTTGATGAAGTTGTCTTTAAAAGAGCTAGTGGTGCCCATGTGGCGTGACTGCGAAATTCTCATCAGTGCGGGCAGATGTTTGTACAGTCTCTTCCTGTACATGGTTTTTAACCTGGTCAACGTGCTGAAGGCTCTTTCTGCGTCAGCTGATGTGGGAGGAGTTGTATTTACAACTCCAATGTAGAACATCCATTCAGGCCCTGTTTCCAGATCCCTTGAAAGTAGGAATATTTTCGGTTTCTCTACGCCTGACTCAGTCATCAGCTCGTAAGCTGCCTTGACTCTCACATAGTCAGAAAGGAAACGACAAGCCGACTCGTCGTTGTTAAAAATCTCCCCCAAGTGTTTTACTTTTGCACAAACATTTCTGAACTTCAGAAGGGTAGTCACCTTGCCCAAAGTTCAGCAGTGACATCCAGGAAGCTTCTGTAACCGGAAAACGATCGGAGATCCTCTGCACAATAATATCATCTCTCAAAGGAGCAATATCCTGATGAAAAGAATCTAGGCAGCGAAGCTCGGCAGTGGTTGCCACGAGTTTCATTCTCCCTTCACACAAGTTGATTTTCTGGCTCTGAAGCGCCCTGGTGAGGTTACCCACAACACGGAGCACTTTGAGAATATCCAGCATCGGCTCCTCACACTCTTCGATGAAGCGCTTCAATGAAGCCATATCGTCAGTCACCTTGTTGGTAGACATCTGTCAGAAACTCATAAATTCCCTTGCGTGCATGAGCGAACGCCTCGACACACTCAAATTTACTTATCCATCGTATCTCATGAAGAGGCTTCGGAAGAAAAAGACGGCCGAAGGCAGCTTGAAGTCTCTTTAGTTGTTTCCTCCTGGGGTTGAATCGGTTGAAGAGCAGGTACGTGGTGCGAAGGGATTGTTCCATGCGCTCGCAGAAATAGGATTTAGACCAAGAATCGGTGCTCAACACAAGATCGATTCGATGAGCAAAACAGTGTACGGAAAACATGCCTATCTCGGCCCGTTACATCAAAAGTGTGTAGGCCTTTCTCATATTGGAAATCCAGTCACTGACCCAGGTCACAATGAAGTCGATTCCGTCACGCTGGTACAGGTCTACCGCAGCGATAGCCAAAGTCTCAGATACCTCGTTCTGAACATAGAGTAAATCCCAGAACATAAGAACAACACATCCATTAGGCTACAGCAAGCGAACCATGATTACAAACCAGTCCTCAGAGTCTGTTGTAGCATCAACGATGATACTGTGCATCACGGATGACCGTAGTAACTCAGAATCCTTTTGGAGCAGCACGACATCAGTGGCTTCAATAAACTCCCAGCTAGAGGTAACCGAACTATGTGGGTCTTTTGGGTCACAGTTAATCGCACCAACAGCATGAGAATACTCCAACAGCGCAGGGAACTTGGATGTCGCCAACTCTTGTTGGGCTAGAAACAGAGATGCCCGTACTCTGTGTTTCCTGTCCCCAATAGTTTTTGAAGTTGTTTATCTTTGTTGGTCACTGCGAGCTTCTTTCAGAGGCCATCCATATCCTTTCGCTTGGCTAAGATTTCCACAGCTTCTATATGGTTCTTGTTGTTGTTGTGGGCTGATACCTCTATGTATTATTATACTTATGGCGACAACTATGACAATTTTCAATCACTCGATTGGCAACTAACAAAAATTTTAAAGCTTCATTCAGTCTGGAACAACTCGTTATTTGTCAACCATCGAAATTGGTTAGCGCTAGCTTTTTTCAAACATGGAAACCGTTTATAGATAGATATTTGTGAAGCTCTTTTCCAATTATTTAATAATTCTACAGCATATGCTCACAAAAGACACTACAGTAACCTTAATTGCTAATTTGTTTGGCGTTTCCACCGTTCGCTCGCTTGTTACAGCTATTGTTTTTTCTTATCTCAGTGATTTGAAATGCAATTCTGATATTTCTATTTATAAATGTCCATTTGTGGCGTTTGCTCACTTTGTAACCACTGTATTCGCCTGATGAGATGTGGTGAAATATATCACATTGTTTAATAGTCTTTTCATCCATCTTATTTTATAAAAACATAATATAGAAATATATTTCCAGTATTTTGATAAACATATGTATTTTACGATAAACTGTACAATTTTGATAAAGGGGGCTTAGGGGCGGGCAGGGCAATCTCAAAGTTTCTTTGTAGGCTCCTAGCTGTCATATTTCCCAATCATGTGTTGTTTAGATTTTACTGTAGTAGGTTAACGTTTTGAGTTATGAGGAGTCGATTGACAAACAGACAAAGATTTTAATTATATAGATACTTTGCTCCTTTCATCATACAGAATATACGAATAGCCTGAAAGATTGTTGAGTACTTTGAGAAAAAATATCGACTAAAATCCCGACTTCAGTAATAGTTTTGAACTTGTACTTTTCGGTTAGAAAATTAGAAATAAAAGGCCTATTTGGTAAGAATAATCTATTATCGCATCACAAAAGAAGAAAATATTATAAATACCTACATAACAAAACAACAGCCCATGTCCCAAATAAATATGTCTTTTAAAACAGAAACAAACCGCCCGTAACAAATAACCAAAGCACCAGTAAAATCTATCACATTTACTAAAGCGGTGGAAATATTGAAGAAAACCACAGAAACCTAACAAAAACATCATATATAAATGAATGCAACACAATCAAATACTGATATAAAATATCAAACTTTACAGCTTGCGGCGTTTCACTCGCTTAGAAATCAGGAATGCTTTTCATGGAATTCCCCATACGGGATACACAAGAGCGCCGAACAGAAGCGTCAATGGATGACCTCACTTGGGCCGGACCAGTCAATGCCTTGTACAAACCGAACTGGGAACCGAACCGAATTCGGTTGCTAGATAACATCTGGGTGCTGAGGGACATATAATGCTTGGATTTAGTGTGACCGGTTTTCCTATTCGATAGATTATCCTCGCTATCCGATTCCGTAGATGACCCCATTGAAACACGGGATACCGCCCCAACTTTATTGGCCGTTTCGCAGAACGGGCGCCCCGCTTCAACAATCTGCGATTGGTGAAGATGACTGAGAGCCTCTGAAACCCAGCGATCAGTGTCCTCGGAGGTGGCTGTATTCGGTATGACCGGGTGGACCACACGCTCGTGGTGACGGGCTAAGAGTTCCTCCAACGACAGCGGTTCCGCTTTCTTTTCCGGAGACGATTCCCCCGACTGTTCCGTTTCGTGTGTTATCTGCTGCATCAACTGGAATGTCAAATAAAATGTGCAACAGACACTGCTCGAGAGCTTTTACACTGGATAATACATTAGTAATACATTTACTCTATATTTACTGCTATCTGTCAGTCTACTGTAGCTGCTAGAAAAATCAAGATTGGCGCGTGAAACAGGGATGCATGGGGGGGCTCAGATGAACCAATGTCTCGCGGGGATTAACTCAACAATATAAATACAAATCATTCCTACTTACCCACGCCGATGTGACAAATGAGAAAATGTTGCACCAGTGCCTACCTGTGACCTTGATGCAGCTACCGAAGCCATCTGGAGGAGTGTGAGGGGCTGATTGCTTTCCACGGATGTTGTGTTGGGCGAAACTGGCAATAGTAGACGGGTCCGCTGTCGCCCGACCACCGGGGTGGACGGCAGTGACGAGGGCGGAGCGCAGGTGGAGTCCGAATGGACGCGGGCTGTCCGCGGGAAGAAAACAGTCTCCGAAGGAATGTCAGAATCCCTCTGCTTATTATCCTGTACACAGCGAACCAACCACAATAGAGACTCAGAGAGGAATACTAGTAATAAAAATTATTCGGTTAACTGGATAATATCTGTATACAGGGTTCCAACGCTGAGCTTTCCATAATTTATTCTTAAAATTTTACAAAGTGTTTTTGCATGAAATATATAATATTGTAAAGGGAGAAAGTACAAAATTATAGTAATAGAAATTCAAAGCAGAAACAATGAATCCATGTAGTATAAGAGTCGTACAGAATCACGAAATGCAGTGGTCAGAACCCTGGAGATGCCAGTCTTTTGTTTAGATGATCTATCCATAGCATCTAGTTGTTTCTTCTAAGCAGTCGCCTTTGACGAAGAGCATTGCGATTAAATTAAAAATTTCAGCTAAATATTCCCTTCTCAATTACCAAAATAGTAAGCAGGTTAACACATCGAGAACAATGTTATTCAATGGAAAAAATGTTTGGTCATCATCAGGCTTTTGTACAAAGTGAAACTGAAAACTTCCTTGTCTATGCTATACTGGTTGATACAAACAGAAATACTAACAAACACAAATAGGTGGATATTGACAAATAGTTACAATAAATTGCGGTATTCATAATTGAACATTTAGGTAATTTTAACCCTATCCATACCGGGGGGGGGGGGCTGATTCGGCCCCCTGTTTTATTTTTGCTGCCATTGTTTTTTGGATAATTGCGTGATCTCCAGCTTTCTTGACTTTTCCTAACTTTATGTTTAACATCTTTTAATAATATTTTCATCGTTGTTACCCCCACAGGGGGTCGGCTATAGGCCTCTAAAGTAGGTAACCCCCATAATTTTTAGTTCGTATAATTATAAGTGAAAACAACAAAATGTTTCCTTGAGGGATGGATATTAGTGAATTATATTTCATTGCTAATACACAATGAACCACCAACACGAATTTTAATATTCAGACACTCAGTACTTTATATAGTTAATTATTTCGATAAAAATTGAAAAATATTTTTTTCACTTTTTTGATGTACTTTAAAAATTAAATTAGCTGTAACTTTTTCATTTTTTATAAAAAATTTTTAAAAGCGAAGTCATCTGTAGATCATTTTGATCTAATTAGGTGCCAATTTTCATCACTATAGCACACTCCTAAAATAGATTTCAATAGGGGGGCCGAATTAGCCCCCCCCCGGTACCTGGCTGTGTTAAATAGCCCGGTATGGATAGGGTTAAAGGAAGTTGAGCATTTTCTACGATTCGACGACTAAATTTTAAACCTATGGATGGGGAATTATTCATTGAAGTCAAAATTGTTTTCCTTTTAACTGATTTAATTTGGCACCTATTTCATCACACATATATATTCCTGTCCGCCTGTCTGTTTTTCCGCCCTTCTATCTGTCTGTCTATTTATATATCTCTTTGTTTGTATGTTTGTATGTCCTTCCTTAAAAACGATCTACTTTTTAGTTGCTAAGGATGTCAAAAGTAGGTCATCCAATGAGAGCACGCCACGTTACTAGGTCAGCCAATCAGAGCGCGCACGTCAGAAGTAGGTCAATGGCATGACGTTATCTTTAAACATAGAGGACGCCATCTTTGAATATGCAGTAGAGGCTGCCATCTTGTAGTTTCCTCCCTGGTTTCTCCTACTACTAATGACATCAGGAACATGTGGCGCGCTCTCATTGACTGACTCAGTGACGTGGCGTGTTCTCGCATTGACTCATCTAATTATGACCACCTTAGCAACCAAATGTAGGTCGTTGCTAATAAAGCAGGCTGCGTTTATCCTACTACTTATTGGTTATTCTGTCTATCTTTCTATTGTCTGAACATTTATCCATGTCAGATTACTAAAAGTCATTCTTTATCTGGTGAAAAAGCGCTTCGTCAGTTTGTTGAGAATATTCCCATTTTTCGGCAGCATCCTGCATTTCATAGTCTTCAAATTGTACTCTTTATACAGTAAATTCACGGCCTCTAACTCTGCAGGTCTTTGTGAATTTGAATAGCGGAGGATTGTTGTACAGTATATTGTATCATATATCGTCACAGAATCTACAGTACTGTCGCCACCATTTATTTGAATAATCATGCCATGAACTTATTGGAAACTACCAAAAATGCACGTCCAGCTTTAGGCTATGTGGTCCATATAGTTTCTGAACATTAAAGCACTAAATACTGCAGTTTGACAAATCTATCGTATGTTGTCTTGACTTATTCATTGAACTATAATATACTTATATACGGTTATAAACAGCGTCGAAAGATATATTTTATAAACTGCCTTTTAACTACTATTATTTGGGACATTTGGCGCACTAACAAAGGATAAATTTAGAGTACTTTAGCTGAGTGTTCAAGGTTTTCAATCGAATAAGCCAGACAGTAGGGCATTGCCTAGCAAAATGAGGAAATTTCAATCATGTTACGTTCAATTTGTTTAAATTAAAATTAAAAGTAATATGTCGCGTGGTTGACCCAGTTTAGCGTCAGCATGTGACGTGTTTTGCGTAGGGCGACGTTTATTAAATTGGTAAATTTACTTATCAAAATGTAACATGTTTCACCAGTTTGATTCCATTTGCTGCCAATTTGACTTTGGATAACTGTAGTACCGTCTAGACGGATGCTGATAACGTTGGCACAGCACTAGAAAAGTCATTGCATTTTTTATCAATTTCAGAACCCTATGCTGTGAACAGTTTCTCCGTCGTACTAACGATCCGTAACAGTTTTCGCATTGCCTGGAAACTCAGACCATCCAAATACTACGGGAAAATCATGCTGACAGTCCAAGCAGCCAATCCTCTTTTTGCAACCACAAATAAACTCTTTGAACTCTCCGAGATCAGCTCGAGTGTGAAAGTGAGCAGTCTGATCCCTGGTCAGTTCTACAATATCTCTGTGTGGTCCACCGCCCAGCAAGGCGCTTACATGGCCACCAGTCGTCTGACCACTGTGCGCAAACCGACAAGTAAGGCTGCAGCATCTTTATTTTCATCAAAACAATATGATATAAATTTTTATATGCAACTAGCGGAGTAGTTTCAAAAATAAAACAATTATAATTTGTACTACTCTCAGTAGTATAAATGTTAATAACTTATTTAGTAGACATTCTTGTACAAATAAAAACAGAATTTAAAAAGCGAAACCAGTGTAACGCCAGTAAGACAAATTGTCCTAAACTTAAACAAATTTGTAACAAACGACGTTCCTACACTGAGAGTTTGGGTGTTCATTGGAGGGTTACATGTTTTGATTTACAGTAATAACTATTTCTCTAAAATAAGCTATCGCACGAATGCCCCCCTACTCCCAGACAGAATAGTGTCGATATTACAGGTAGCGCCGTAACTTTCAAAAGCGCGAAGCGACAACCTTCTTCTTTTTCTCCGGGCCGCGCCTTGCCAGCACCCATTCGGAGCGGATACGGCGGGATCGTCAGTGCAGACGATCCATTCCGCCCAGAAGCTTCAGGCTGTCCTTCTTGCTGTTGGTTCCATCCTGTTCGGATGGCTGCTCGGATACACACGCTGCCATCAGATTCGGGCGAGCTCCCTCCCTCCTGAAACCTGGGGGGGATCCCCACAGCATTGGGAATTGGTCTTCACCATTCGGGGAATTAACAGCGGATCCACGTAAAGAGTCACAATATGCTGCCGAAACGCCAACCTCCTTC
>JAUYWV010102808.1:0-13304 GCA_032274565.1 Nematoplana nigrocapitula | reverse complement strand
GCGATATGCTTCAGATAAGGAATTTGAATTCTGCAGTTGGCGATATGCTTCAGATAAGGAATTTGAATTCTGCAGTAAGCGAAATGCTGCAGATAAGCAATTGCTGTGATGCTAAATCAATATGCGGTCAGACCATAGAAATAGCTGTGCCGCGCAATACGATTTCTATGGGTCAGACATACTTACATACATTTATCTAATTATAGATAGGATTATATATAATAATGCTATACGGGTAATCCTACTTGTATCTGTAATATCAATAAAGATTTATCCATAAAACTGTCAAATTTCGCGTCTTGGCCTCTACCAATTTCAGCATTACATTGTATACTGTTTATATTGCTACATACAGAAATATCTATAGTCCATACGTTAGATATGGTACATATTTAGTTCACGAATTCCTCACGGTGTGTACACTAGTATACTATATAATACGGGATGGCGTGATGCTACATTAAATGAAGACAGATGGCTACTGGAGATAAAAACATTATTTGGTAGAAATTTAACTACGTCGTTGTAGGCGAATACCAAATTAATTATAGTTTATGGCGGAGATGTTAGGAATGCTGCAGTCGATTTTTTATAAGATATGCGTTGTTAAACGAATTGTCTTAGAACTACTAGGAGAAAAATTTGGTTTGAAATCGCTACAATGATTTCTGAGATTTTGAATTCAAAGGCAAATTATTTAAATTAAAGAATATAGTCGCTTCAATTCCTCTGTGAATCGTTAAACGACAGTATCGAAGTAAGGGATGATTAGAAGCAGTGTATTTCTGATTCTTACAATTTATACTGAACGTATACAACTAACTCACAGTTCGTATCATGTCGAATTTAAGTAAATTCGACGAAAAATATCATATATAAATACGTAGTTAACGAATTAAATACATGACAGTGCAAAAATGTTCATGGTTTCAATGAAGCAAGTTAGGTGATGTACTTTTAGTGTGCATACCACTGTCATTTTAGCACCGTGATTTATGTTTCCTAAATAGCAAATACCAATGTCGATTTTTTTATTTTGTTATATGTAGATTTTGCTGCAGAACATCATTCAAATGCAGAATAAGCTTACATGTCTTTTGTATATTTATTTATCATTATTGCTCTTTGTGCATCGATTTTGGATGCGTTATAAAATAACAGGTAAAATACGGTCGTATTTTCCTAAAGACATCCTGAATTATAGTATCTATATATTTACAATTAGCTGGCATTTAACTGATGTTATCGGGATGGATAAACTCGGATTTGTGATTTTTTTGTCTATAGGAATTCCTCTGACAGTGTCTTTTTAACAGTGATTGGGGGCCAGCCTCACCTATTTTCTTCAATGCACCTTCATTTTTCTACTTTTGTCCATCAAGTTAAATCCAACACAGTGGCCGGACATCTAGAATTTGAGATACGTTTGTCCAGTAAACAAATCATTACTTGGCCGGATCACTGGATGAATTCATTCCCTAATTTCCCTTACCGATCGATATCTCTCTATAGTGAATTCATCCAGAAGTTTTTAGATAGCTTAGTAATACCATTTTAATAAAACTTTCCGTTAATGGTTTTCTTGAACCGATATTTCATACTTGCCTTCCGCACTAAAAGATTTTAGACCATTCCAACTAACCCGCATTGTTTGCAGTTATGCTGAGATGAATCGTGTGTGCATTGTGACTACTTGTCAGCCTGTTTTCAAAGAAGAGTCTAAAAATCATCTGTATAGTTATGACGTACGTAGTAGAGCGCAAACGTTTCACGATAGAAAGCATGCGAGACTTAAAGGACGGGAGGATTTCGGTGGCGAAAGCAAAAGTTGGAATATTACCTTTACTGTTATCTGTGAACTATACAGTATTATTTTACGAAATTCAAATCATCCATCACAATAAATCTTCTAGTCGAATGTGCCAAACTGACACCTCTAGATTCCATTTCGTATTAAGTGGCCTATCGGCAGGTGCTTGTACTTCCCAGCAGGGTAAACACCTGATGTGTGTCCTGTTGAATTACTACTGCTACAGAGTTATTGTGTGCACTGCAGTTGTCACGCGGCTATGCCGGTGTCATATGGTTTTCCTCTCACACAATCTAGCTGCGTAGACATTTTCGACCCAAGAGTTGACACCTATTTGAAGAAGCTCTCTTTTCGCATATGCGCAGCATACAAAGAGTTACTAGAACTATATACAGTATATACATACTAAACTATAGCGTTCAAAATTATTACACAGAACGTTGATTATTGAAAACTCGCCAAACGGCGACAATGAAAAGTAAAATAGAATTTCCTGGTTTGCCGATGTGAGGAGCTAGATTTTTATCCTGATTTTATTGATCAATCAATGCACGATTCAGGCTGGTATGGTACTGTGGTTGAATGTCAGATGTACTAAGTGCTTCGCACTGTACTGTATACATTTGATGCGACAGAATACCAAAACCATGTTAATAAAAATAGATGTAATTTATGTACACGATGAACAAAATACACAATGTCAAACGTTTCTCAATATCCAAATTTCTCGTTTAATTTGGTGCGACCATCCCCGGTTTGATCTGGAAGAAACGGGAGGCAAAACTGTGTGAATGAACAAAACTACCATTTTTTGCAGCAAATTAAAAATGTTTTATTCCACGGTTAACAAACTATGTTTCCTTCCCCAGTCTCTCTAGCTCCACACTGATTGCAACAGGCAGACTTTGTGGTTAATAATATTCCCATGCACTGTAAAATCCCAAACATGGTCAAATTAAATGAAGTATATCTGAAGAACCTTTCAAGCACTATGGATGAAGTGAATGCAATATTGCTCGCGTGTAACAGGATTGCCGGCTTCCAGAATCGCCAATCGGAACATTATCTGTACAGATGAAGAGCTTTCGATACTTAACTTCGACGACAGGAAGTGCCTTCCTTTAAACATGACGACATTTCCCATGTAGAAGGCATGGGAAACCGAACTGCATGCCACCTGGCTGCCCATTTATCGGTCGGATATATTTATATAAATATAGAGAGACACTCCTACTTGTTCTTCAGCCTGCGAACATCACAGCAGGCGGCGTGACCTACCTAATACACCATCACTGAAACATGCTGGTCTACCCACATAAATACAAACCCATATGGCTATTGGTATTATTATTCATGTTCAAAATTAAAAATTAAAAAAACTAAACAGAAAGATTTTTCAGCAAATATACGCTTTTGCATTAATTTTGTCAGTTACGGATTTGGTTATTGGATTGTGTAATGTGGCCTTAGATTAATATTGGCAAAATAAAAATACTATTTAATTAATTATCAAGTGTAAGCAACACACGTCTACAAATTCCCTTCTATATTTGCTCTTCACAACGTTTGTGACCCATATGACATCTTCTATAGATAAATGTTCTGAGGAAGTTAGATGAACTGTTGATGCAAAAATCATTTAAAGAGGTAAGACAAACACCTCTCGCTTTATAATAACTATAAAGTTTCATCAGTGATAAAATAATATGAGCGACATAAATACATCAAAAGAACGGTCGAATTAGTTTAAAAAGGCGTGTCAAGTGGACGATAAAAATAGAATGAGAGAAACGCGGTAATAAGTGGGACCTCGTTAAAATGTAAAACCTATCTCCTTCGTTTATTACTAAGGCTTCAGATGTCTAATAAAAACAGCCTCCTTAATAACATAACTGGCATTCACGGATAAAAGTATGGGGCTCGTGTCATGCCATAATTGTGTAAATGTAAAAACATTGTTAATTTTGTCCTCTACTTCGAATAAAACACATTTGATGTTTCCTATCTTAATATACCGAGCCATGGTAATTTTGTTTAGCATTCGTTAAAATCATAAAAATTTATTTGTCGATTTTTCAAAGGCTTATATACCGGCATCTGTTTAACATTGACATATTGAAAATAATGTATTGTCTATTGTTACAGTTTACCAAAGTATGTTATAGTTGGCAACCAGGTGTGTCTGACTGTCTGTTAATTAGAAATGTAAAAATTGCGAGAAATCAATTTAGAAATTTGGACACCAAAATAAACCAATATAATTAGTGAAATCTGGTGACTAACACCAAAATCCCCCGACTTTGCACTTTTGCCAATTGATGACTCGAATAAAATCAGTAATAAATTGGCCGGCATAGTACGCAGTGGAGGAACACCTCAGGCAGAGGTTATATTTGCATCCACACTATTTCGTGCACTTACGGTATCCACTGATAATAATTTACAACTTTTTGATGACTGGCAATGGCGCGAGAAAAATTCCTACATGACAGTCATATATACCCCCACCGTACCAACCAGCATTACCTTACCTAACCCTGGCTTTGCCGCCTTAGAAATTCTTGCCGACAATTGTCCAGGGGAGCAATAAAGCAGTTCCATAAACAGTAAACAGAGAAACTTTATACCATCATCTATCCGTGGGAACTAGACACAATACCGGTGGCGCTGCCAGTTTAGTGCAACAGTTTCAACACACCCATCTACTACCAGAATACAACTGCGCATGACGTCCCGGGGTGCCGTCTCTGCTTTCAAAATATTCATTTATCTTTTTAAAAAGTCTACTGTAAAACTGTCGTTATATAGTTTGAATATACAGTATATTAACTTTCAGCCTTCCTATTATTTTTACCGTTCTATTTTAAAATACCTACATTCAGTTTCATAAAATTAAAAACCGCTTTATTATAGTAGAGTTCACATTCAAATTAAATAAATTGATAAACAACTTATTCAGTATCTTTTGTAGCATTTTGATCGCTATCCTTTCAAACAGTGAGGAGGACTTTGGAATACCTCTCCTGCGTGTCACACATGTGCTTTTTTTAATTGCCTACATGCACGATTTTTATTCCACTTTCACAAGTCGTTAGCTTTTACGAAATTAACTCTCTAAATCAGTTACAGATATGATGGGTGTTCAAATGACATTGTCGATAGTGCTAGTTCGTACACAAAGGTGTGCAAAACATTGAAACCAACCTGTAGGTGGCACCCAAACGGCAAAATCGGGGTCATTGGAGTCGTATTGGGCATTCACATTGGCTTTCTTAGTACTTCCCCCGGGGTGTTTCGTCTACAGATTGTCACAAAAAATAGGCAGAAAATTATGGAAACAGCTGCCATATATCTAGGTACTCTATTTCTGAAGTTCTTTCTGTTTTAACGTTCCACGTCGTACAAGTCGTACAAAGGGACTTTTATCAGATAGATGTCACCGATATTGAGACTTGTAGTTTACGGACCAATTGGTTTCCCTTTGTTGCTCAAATAATTTGACCACTAACCGAGAAATCCAAGACGAAGCATCATGAAACATCTACCAAATAAGAGTAGACTAATTAAATCAATCCTTAAGATGTGGTATTATGCTTTTATTTATCCCATCACTACTACTGTACAACTGTATGGCATGGGACAAATTTGTCATCGGCAAAAACTAGTACAGTACCAAAAGGGCGATCAGAATAATAACTAAAACTTTGTTTTATCAAGGAAATTTGGAAACTCTACAAAGTCTGATTAAGCTGAGAGCAACACTACTCTTCTGTGATATTTAACCTGAACTAAATCACACTTTAATATGCTACTTACAAAATAGTCAAAATATTTCTGGTAGACATTTCAATCACATCCAGTTACCTTATTAAAGAACGGAGAAAAGAAAAAGTACCATTTATGGAAATGGCATTTCTGCATAAAATTTATGAAATTCAAATTGAAACCTCCCAAAAAGTTTCTTAAAAGATATTTGCTTGATGAGCAAGCCTAAAGTAGTAAAGGTTTTTAAATGAATTTTTTCTAAATGAAAATTGTGCAGCTTGTTACCCCCCCCCCCATATAATTTACACTATAAATGGTATCCTGTACTATTTAATGCTGTATATTATTTATCACGAATGTCCTACAATCCACGAAAGTACTAGTACTTTCGGCAACGAATAAAAAAATAAAGATAATCATAAACTATATGCAGTAAATTAACTAAATTTCGAATTTTAAAAGCCACGAATGTATTCGTAGGCATTTAAAATCTTCAATTTAGTTAACTATTGTATACACAAACCCACTTTACTACGTATAACTAGTCTGATGGAAAAATAAATAGAATCATTTGATATTCAATGACATAACAATCCACTCTTAATTTGTGAGAAATCGATTGAGATATGACCAAAGAAAGTTTGTACGTTCGTTGAAATTCTAGGCAAGATCGTTCGCACTCGTTCAAAGTCGCGGTAAGATCGTTTGAGCTCCTTTAAAAACTTGGCAAAATGAATGATTTTGGGTGGCACACCACAGCGCGAGGAACATTCCGCGGGACGGGAGGGGGTATATTGCGCGCCACGATATAACTAGAGATAATTACCTGCCCCTGTGAGTTCAAAAGTTCAATGGGTCAGCGGGGGTGCCTAGAGAGAAGCCTTCTCCTATTACTGTTGACGCATCTTTGAAAGCTCATATCGTACTCACTTCGCCGGCAACACGTCCCGATCCGGTCAGATCGACGCGCCATTCGATTTCACCCGCTTCCTCCGGCTGGCAGCCCTCCTCCCGGGCCAGGTAGACCATCTTCCAGTCCGGTTCGCGTTTCCGCACCACATTGGTCCAAGCGTGGACCTGGCTCTGCCACCCCGGAAGCTCCGTGATGCCCGCACTGCTCGAAGCGCCGCCCGAAACCGACGCTCTGGATCCGCGGCGACAAGGAGGCGGAGGGCCGCGCTGGTAGATGTCACTGGAACAACTGTAGCGGATGTAGATCTGGCCGGACTGGAGTTCGGTCGCGGTAGGCTGAATGGAGACCACCCTGTCAGCAGTTCAAGTGGACACGGTTAACCCAATTAACACAGTGTGTTTACAGGACGAACAAGGCGAACGGAGAAGAATTTCAAATAGAAAATCATCAGCTGCATTTCGTCGACAGTACAGTACACTGCATAGATTTTATCGATAAAATCAAATCAATTTTTGTACATTATTTAACGAGTTTAAAATTCAAATGTTATTGATATACGAATTATAGATTCAGTCAGTCTGACTTTAATCAAGTAAGAATTTTGAATATTAAATTGTTGTTGGCATGACTGACTGTCGATCGATTGCGTTATTGATTCACCAGTACTTATGACTCACCCTGTACATTACTTTTGAAAAATGTCTGAAAGAAGTTTCAATATACTGTATACGAAAAATAAAGAAAACGATTAGTCGAAAATTTAATATCTAAGAATATTAAAAAAGCAGACCAACACGCCACGAAATTGTTAATTTAAGAAGTTTTTGGGTGTAGAGATTCACATGGAAAATTACGAAGATAACCAACAACTAGATGGGTTACTCAAGCGCTTTTACGCCAGCTAGCGGGAAAAGGATTGATGAAAAATGAAACCTAAAACAATAAACACAATACGTTTTGACCTATCACGACATTTCACTACAATGGAAAAGATAAACATCACATATAAAAACAAATTTTCCAAATCGAACCTGATTTATAAAGCGATAATGGTGGATCTAACAAGAGAAGGTTTCGGGAGCGTACGCCACTACGAGAAGATAACAAAAGACGCTGTGAAGAAAGTAATAGACATTAAATCCGAAAATTTTCGCGCAGTTGCAATTGTTAGTCTTCTTTCTTTTGCAATTATACTTTTGCCGGAAGGGCCGAGAGAATATCGAGAAATTTGAGCAAGACACGATCAAGTTGAAGGTTGGAGAAAATGGGAGACAATATATATTTTCAAGATAAAGATGAACTCACAAAAATCACAGAAAATACAACAATGAAAGAATTTACGAACGGCCAAATCTTGGTAAAAAATGACCTGTTTCCTTATTTAAATTTTGTTTGGCAAAATTAAATAAAACAATTCCTCGTCTTTTTCAATATCCTAAAGGCACCTTTGACGAAAACGACGCGAGTTGGTACACAAAAACCCCAATTCGTATTAATGAAATTGACCGTTTTATGAAGATTAGTAACTCTGTCAATTATCCAAAATGTATACAAACCACTCAATAAGAGACTTCTATCTCAATTTTAGCTCGAAAATTTACGGAAAATGGGGCAAAAACTATAATATCGGGAGACAAACCAATCTCAGTCTTGTGAATTCATAAGAGGCTAGAAGATAATAAATTTGCATCTATGTCCGACCATATTTCTGAAATGGGACAAAGAAACACAATTCAGACTACGGAGGAGGAAGACCCTCATAGTGATCTAGACTTCCTGGACAACGATTTTTTGGAGTGGATGGGCACAATTGAAAAGACTTAGCACCCGAAGTCAGCTAAATCCTCACAAAGTCTAAGACCTCCAAAGTACGCTACTATGACAATAACTTTTGTCAAAAGATTGGAGTTGTTATCAGGCGATTCAGCTACAAATTTTACAAAATTCGTTATCATTAAAAACTATTGTTTTTATTCCAGTCTGACAAAAATATTGAAGTTGCATTTCAGCATTTGAAAGACAGGGATGTTTGAATTCATGTCGATGTCTCATTGTTGGTATGTATGTTTGTTCGTTTCGATATACATTCGAAACTACTGGACCGAACTTTCTGAACATACACACACACACACACACACACACGCAGACGCCGACGAGTTGATTAAATGGCTGCTTTTATTCAATAAATTAAAATCGGACGTATTTTTGGAGATATTCACGATTAATTATCTGTGTAATGTAAAGTAATGAAAAAATCAATAATATTCAGGAGTCTTCTATTTTAAATTAATGACCGATAATAAATTCCCCAACTGCTACCTTTTACATAATGTTTTCCTCTTTTAGTGGATATAAAATTGTGAAAAACTGCTCCACGAGTGCAAATTTAAACTTTTCCAAGAAAAATGTAATGTGCGATGCAAACTATTGAAACTAAATATTTTCTCGAGAAAATTCAATATATAAATTCCGCAACTGCTATCGTTCACACATTACTCTCTATTTTCTTTACATATAATATGGTGAAAAGATCAATTTTGTTTTTGCGTGTGCACAATTTGTAGTTTCTTTTATGCGTATTTGGATAAAAAGTCAACTGCAGTGAGCCTATGGCACTGTTTTCCACTCTATAAAGTGTATTTTTAGCCAGCTAATCAAATATGACATAAAATAAATTGACAAAATTAAAACGCCTCCCATTAGAAATATACGTTCGATTTTGAAAACATCATAATGTATGGGACACCCTGTACACTCACATAAATTGTCTTTGACCTATACTATAACGATGACAGATCATCTTTAACGTGTACTTTTAATTCTGCTCTGACTTTAATTGCTCCTTTGGTCACTGAGAAAGTTGTTTAGCGGTCACCAGTTTCCTTCCTTTCCTGAATTTGGTTTGCTACTCGATTTCGTTGATCTACAGTACATGTGTGGATGTTTCTGTTAGTCTGTTGTTTTTCAAAGATTCCAAGTATTGACCGAGCGAGTTGGCAACTGGGATCAATATGTGACACTATCACATCCCAAGTCTTGTTACAGTCAAATAATACAAATAAATGCAAAGCATTGCACTGATATTTAACAAATATAGGTATATATGCAGTAACAATGAGTCATACCTTGGGACAAACCCAGGGCACTTACCACTACATTGAATGATGAAGTTTACTCCGCAACCCCCAAACGCAGAGTTGCCAATACTGTCGGGTTTTTACCCACGCCACGCACCATTCTCCACAGACTCTGGGGAAAGATAGTCCCGAGTTAACCAAAATGCCGTTTAAACCCATGGGTTAGTTTAACAACCTGATCTTCCATTGACTTCAATCTTCTTCTTGCACGCCACGCCGGACGGCCCTAGGGCCAGGCCGGTGGTAGAGGGTCAACCGGGGGTCCTCCCTTCCCACCCGCTAGATATAGGCCAAACTCTTGGGTGCGGGTTGGTCAAGGATAGCTTTGAACACCGCGCAAAGGATCCCCACATCCTGCACCGGGGTTCTTCATAGTTTGAACATTGTGCTAGGAGGTGCTCCCCAGTGTCCTCTTGTCTGCACTCTGGGTAGTCTGAGCTTGTAGTTCTGCCGATCGGGAGCAGTGTGCTGCGCGTAAGCGGGCATCTGCCTGTTCGGAGTTGGGCAGTTAGTCTTTGACCTTTCCTGTCTAACGAGTCCAATTCAGGTGTCGGCAACAAATGGTGGTGTTTCGTCCCACGTGTCTGGACCCACTCCATTGCATTCTATTGAAGAACTGCTCTTGCAGTTCCCAATCCCATGTTTAGCTGTCCTGTGGGTAGTGCGGCTGTTTCGTCTGTCTGTCGCATTCCCGGTCTGGGGGGCGCGTCAGCACCCCGATCCACTTGAGGAACGATAGAGCTTGAGTCCTGTCTGCAAGGATGGCGAGGGAGAGGTTGTCACCAAAGAGGGCGAGACGAAGGGCAGTGAAGAATAAAGTTGGGAGGTCCTCCGGGGCCTGGAGGCAAGGGGGGGGGAGGGGGACGAAAAGTAGCAGAAGCAAAAGCGGAAGTAGAAGCAAATAATAATGGGTGACAAAACCTGTTTCGTGACCTCGCATAAGGAGGAGATGACGTCCCCGTAGGGGAACCCCGGGGGGCTGCAGCAATACGCCAGCCGGGAAAGCTGTCGTTACCGTCCAGAGCGGCATGCCCGGGCACCCATTGTAGATCGATGTTGGTTGACTCTTCAATGGTCCGCAGTTGTTTCCAGACCTCCTGTGAGAGCACTGTCGGTTGATCTTCTGGGTCGCTTGTCAGCAGCTGGAGTCTTGAACGCGAGTCCGTGCAGATGCGCAGTAGTGTGACTCCGCAATCCGCCACCATGGTCAGAAATTAGGCAAGATGTGTGACTGTGAGGCGGTTTGCGACCATTCTCTCTATCAGCTAGCCAATGGAGCTCGTTTATACTTTCGGAATAGGTATAATATGCGCAGTTTCTAGGATTGACAACCGACACTTCATCAGCATTCATCTTTGACTGGTTTAGGACGCCAATGCCCAGATCTCTGAAAATAAAAAGCGCTCCTTCACAGGATACTGTCCCGCGCTGTTTCACCTTAATCTGTTATCACTAAAAAACATCATTACATCAGCTGCGCTCTTATGTTCCGGTACTCACCCCAATTCGCCCCTCTGACGACGCCATTCCAGTGATCCAGTGGTTCGGCCTCTAGTTTCTTCCGGCTTCCTCAGAGGCTGGGGTGGACTGAGGAAGTCGGTTAATTCGAGAGCAGTCAGCAGGATGTTGGACTTTCTCGGCGAACCGCTACCCCACGTCTCCTCGTGTATCCGCATCAGGGCGTTCCGCAAACGTCCCTCAAACGGGGCAATTCTCCGAGACAAAGTCTACAACAAGGATAAAGACCGTCGATCAAACCAAACCAGGAAATGCAGCCACTTCAATTGTACACACAACAACTGAAAACGGTTGCCGTGGGCTCGCTCCATGCTCCATCCTAAGGAAAGTAGGTAGTTATGAATTCCCTTGACGACAAGATTTTGATAATACGGACGTCACTTGCTGCAGATGCAAACACGAGAATGCGTTTTTTACAATACCTTTAGAGCTACAGATGGCATAAATGCAACCAAACATACAGGCAATATCTACATTCTACACCTTTTGACTTTAAGATTGGCACAAGTAACTTTAAGACTGGCACAAGTAACTTTAAGGCTGGCACACATAACTTTAAGATTCGCTCAACCAACTTTAATATTAGCACAACTAGCTTTAGTTTGCGATTGGCACAACTAACTTCAAGATTGGCACAACTAGCTTTAATATTGACACAACTAACTTTAAGATTGGCACAACTAGCTTTAGTTTACGATTGGCACAACTAGCTTTAATTTACGATTGACACACTAACATCAAGATTGGCACAACTAGCTTTAGGATTGGCACAACTAACAACCAAACAACAGAAACACAAGACTTTAAACAAAGGTGACATCAAGTAAATATATATAATTACTAGCAGTGGGTACCCGCGTTGCTGGGTACATAAATAACCCTAACCCTGCCCTAGTCCGGTCCCCCATTTTCGGAGGTGCACTGCAACTTTTGTTTTATGAAATTTTCTGTGGGAGGCTTCATTCTGCCCGAAACGGCCATTTCACACCGTTTTTAGCCTCCTTGACCTCGATCATGACGTCGGAGGTCGACCTCGCCCCCCTATGTTACCGACAGGGTTAAGGGGGTCACTCATGCAAAATTTCTGGTTCGTGGGACCAACGGTCTGGGCGGCAACCCCAAACATACATACATACAGATTGACTGACCATATATATAAGATTTTTACTAAAATTTTCTATGTTTTATGCGGACGATAATATTTTACACAGAATGATCAACAAATTAATATCATTCTAGGATAATAAATTGCAAATTAACATCCGGCCCGGCCATCAAAATTAAACATACTCGATAAATCATAGAACAGAACTCGACGCTATGCTATTCTCTCTGCCCGGTCTTATTTCCGGACGCTATGCCATTCTGTCTGTCTGTCTTATTCCCGGTCGGGGGGGGGGGGGGGCGTCAGAACCCCAATGGAGGGCAGATTTGGTACCTGACCAGTACCAAGCACAACATAAATCTCTGTTTTACGTCTTGGTCCTTATAGTCCTCAATTGAATATCATAGAAAATTGATGGTCTGTGTTTAAAAGTCACGTGAAGTGCATTTTGCGGGAACGACAATCGAAGTCTCCGACCCCGATGCCCATTGCCCACTTGGAATATCCCGAGTTGAATGCAGAATGCGAATTCTTGAAGCTGTGGCGGTGTGCATGGCAGTAGTAAGACATACTTAGGCCCCACCGCACCCGATACACTCTAGTGCGCACAACGACTAGAGTGCAACGGGAAACGCCGGGGATGCGGTTGGTCCTAGGTATTTTTTACTACTACCGCTTTGCTCTTGTGTCCAAATGTGTCGTTTGTGTCCGAATGTGTCGCATGTGTTCGAGTGTGGCACATGTGTCGCATTTGACCGAGTGTGGCACATGTGTCGCATGTGTTCGAGTGTGGCACATGTGTCTTATTTAAACAAAGAAAGAGTGAATTCCCCAGGTTATCAAGCATGGTGAATCGAATTTTGACAATAAAGGTACGGTAACTAAATGTTCATTAGCTCTCTCCAATGTATTTGATCCAGAAAAGAAAGGTAATCAAGTGTAAAATAGAGTTAATTTTCGCCATTCCTGGGATTAGGAGTAAGAGATGCCTATGGCCTTCCGCAGGAAAACAAAAAAACGTTTCTAACCAACAGTTTAATTGACTGAATTTTCGGC
>JAUYWV010102797.1:0-13304 GCA_032274565.1 Nematoplana nigrocapitula | reverse complement strand
GCTACTGGACGGCGGAATCGAGTGACGTCATGTGTTCAGTTAGGTTGAGAACGCTGTTCAGCTGTTCAGTGGCTACTGCTATATTGCTTATCTGTGGCTTGTTTCTAGTATATATTTCTATTATATATACAATTCTGTGCTTTGACAGAAAGAACACGCTTTCTATACCACATACAACACCTGCTTTATGCAATCAAGTTTGCTACGAACGCAATTTTTTTCTCTATTTTGGACGCCTTTCATACTGACAATATTAGAAAGTAATTTTCTGCTATAGCTGCCAAGAAATCCCCGGTCTCTGCGCAGTCCCATAAACTGGTTGACATTTGATAGCAGTGCAATGAGCCGAATTTTGTTTGCGTGATAACTTGTTGGTCTTTCTATGGTGAGGTACAGGTCTGCTTCTTCATGATGACAACCAAATAATATTTGTGTGTACGCACGCATGTCCCACAATTTCAACTTGAAACAATCCGGTGAATGGAAGCTTTTGAGGAACAGGGAAGTACGGTTAGATTGCGCCAGAGAAAGAGGGGGAAGAGGGGAGAGGGGAGGAAAGAGAGAGAGGGGGGCAGTGCTATGGATAAAACCTGAAATCAATCGATATTTGAGGGACATTATTAAAGTTCTCTGACCTCGCCCCCAACTACCGGCCGACCTCCCAATATTATTGATTTTTAAAAGAGGATTAAACTCTTTTCACCTGAAGGATTCGTGTGTTATTGCGATTTGCATTCAACTTTTTGTCGGAGGGTGTGAAGCTTATTTGTAAATTATCCACGATTGCAGTAGACAGGCTATTCCAGTAGTCAATTTGCTAAGTAGTAATGCACGTTTTCATTATAGGCGAATATTTGCAATTTAAAAGGGCTTCGTTGGAGCTCGATAAAACATAATTGTTTTTAACCACTGCAATATGTTTTATCCCCTAAAAATATATAATTAAAAAATACACAACTAAGATTTTCTGTAAAATTAACAATTTCATGAAAACAACAAAAAATGTCAACTTATTATGTCACAAGTCGCTATCGAGTTTGCACCATAAGTCGGCCGTGAGTGTTCTGTGTTGCCTAAACTATAGCAATTCAGCTAGCTGGTGATCGCACAGATGAGTATCAATCAAAACAGCGCCAGATAGCTGGAACATAACGGTTATTCGTTAACTGTGTGCCTACTCGCTATATTTCTGGAGTTAACTCGTTGTTCCTGTTGTTCATTCCCAGTCAAGAGGGCGCGTCAGCGTCCCGACCTCCCTCAGGTAGAATAGCACAGCCGGCCCGCTCTGTCCCAGGATGACCAACGACGGGCCAGGTTCCAGGAACCGCAGGCGAGTGATCGCATGATTGGGACAGTTCAGGATGAAATGTGTTGACACCTTAGGGGTTTCCTATGCAGTCCGGGCAGTCTGATGCCCTTTGTCTAGTGAAACCTGGTTGTGGGTTCACCATTTCCTTCATTTGGTTGTTAAATAATTTTTACTCCTATCGTCGTGTTCTCATTTCATTGTTGTTGGGTGGGCATATATCCGTTATCCCTGGGCGTTTCTTAACGACACATATGCCTTGGGAAAAAATTAAATATTGATGGTAATGGAATGATTTTCTACGAATATGGCTGTTAGGAACATCATTCTCACTTGATTTCGGCATATACCTGATGACTATGTCAAGGCACTTGCACCAATTTGTTTTCCATATTTCTGTATTCAAGAGCTATGGTGTCGCTCTGCTATCTGTAGAATGACCGCATTTGAGCAGATCAAACCAGCCCAGAGCAAACGTTCCAGCTCCTCCAACTAGAGTATATCCGGTGAACCTTTTCACTTCTTGGTCTTCATATCCGAGAAATATTGTGAAACCTTTTAGCACGCCGTGCATAGGCTTCTTAGCACTAAATTTAAAGCCAGGTGTTAAGAAAAGACTGCCATATTTACGTTGTCAGTTTTCAAACGATTTAAATATAGCCTCATTTCATCAGTAAACATCCCGTCTGAAATTCTGAAATTTGCGGTTTTGTCTAAACTTTTTCGAGTGGGTCGCCCGCCTACCGTCCTTTTGTCTCTGAAAGTTTTCAAGTCGGATACCTTGATATTGCACAATTCGTCGTCTAGTATACTCGCAAACCTCCGCCATTGAAACACCTTTTATATGTACAGTCATGCAGGAGCTCCTTTAGGGGGCGTCAAAAGCCAAGTGTCCTGGGGGCGCCATTATTGATAAAATATGTCGTTTTTCTAGTACAACTTTATTCCTGTAACTTACAGGGGGCGCCTTTTTCACGATTAAAGTTGTACTAAATAAACCGGCATATTTCACGATAGCGCCCTTTTCCCGAATAAAGTTATATACTAGAAAAAACTACGTGCCTTACAGAGAGCGCCCTTTTCGCAAATAAAATTGTGCTAGATAAAGTGCTGTTTGAATGGCGATCATGATGCATCAAACTACTGGAATACCTTTATGGATACATGATATTCAATTGTTTTATATTTTCATGCAGGGGGCGTCGAAATTATGATACATTTGTGCAGGGGGCGTCAAAATGATAACCATTTGTAGTCCCCCCCCTTTCAAAATTCCTGGAGGAGTCCCTGAAAGTTTTTTTTTATTAACGCAAAGATGTTATTAGGGGCCTCAGTAACAAACGCGTTGGTAACGATCTTTTTTTATCAATGTGGGTGCCGGAGTCTGGTGACCGCCGCTTGGGTAGGGCACTGGAGGATAGGTTGTTGGAGGTCTTGGGGAGCACCATTGCAGTTAGGGCACATGGGGACTCCGGTCCCCTTGTGCGGTGTAGATAATCTTGGGTGTAGTGGAGAGTGCTCGGTGGGGAGCAGAGCCAGTGGGATCTCCTCTACCTTGCGGATGTGTTCTCCACGAAGTGTTTCCAGTATTTCCCGTAAATCTGTGCAATGCCAGCCGAAAGTTTGCGAGGAAATGTCAGCTAAATAAGTAATGATTGATGATAAACAACCTTGGTATACATCTCAATGTTTATTCAGTCGGGTACTATACGGTACATGTATATATCAAATATTGAAGTTTCATGTTTAAGCCAGGCGGTAGTTCAAATACACTCTTAGTTTTACTCTTTGTAGAGAAATCATCCCTGGGGCTCCGGACCCCTTGCAAAGTATATCAAACTTGACTTATATTCCAGGCCTCCTCCCCTAGGAATTCTTTACACGTGATGTGAACATTTTGCTAAATCTATCACCCCTTTTTTCTTTACCCGCATTAATATGCATTTGCAGTCACGCAAACCTTTCCCATACACGCATATTATACATATAATACCAAATGCTGACTGAATATTGACTTGTCTGTGTGTGTTATAGCAGTTTTCTCCGCCTTGATTAGTCAATATATAATCAATTGTATGCTGTTGCAGAGTGACATAGCAACAACATTGTACACTGCCCTGCCATAATATTAAGGCTACTTACTAAAATTAAAATAAAATAATAAAAAACGGCTGTCTTTATAACAAAAATATGTGTCACACAAAATAGTCTCATAACATGCACTACAACATCGGAAAGCGAAAAATATGGAAAATAAAATATCCTAAACTGCGAAGAATATCTTTATAATTTGACATATAACCATGAGACTTAATAACTCTGGTCAATATTTCCGGTATAGAGGAATGCAGTTGGCCAATCATTTCGTTAGGCACAGAACACCAAAGATGGATGATGCGTTGCCGAACAGTATAGCTATATCTCTTGGAGGATCCCTATTCAATTGTAATTTTATCCAGTTCCAACCATTTTCAACAATGTTCAAGTCTGGAGATAGTGCGAACCAATCCAGAACATGGATCCCTTCGGAGCGGAACCAGTCCTTGATTATTTTTGCCCTGTGAGATGTTGCATTATCCTTCTGAAACAGGAAGGGGGAATTTTTATCTCCTAGCATGCACCAAACACTGTCTTTCAGGTTTTCCTTCAAAACATGCAAATAGGTATTGGAATCAAGAGAAAAAGACACTGTCACGAACACCGTGCCGGTTAAGAATACCCCACAGAAGAATACTGGAGCATTACGCACCTTGAACTGTTGGCAAATTGGCAAAAATACCTCATCCCACTTTCGCCAGACATATAGCCAAATACCAAGCTGCATCAAAAGATTTATCAAAATATCAAATTTATAGCGAATAATTTGTCGAATTACCAAGTACAGCGAAAGATTTGTCGAAATATCAAGCTATAGCGAATGATTTCACGAATTACCAAGTACAGCTTTAAAGATTTGTCGAAATACCAAGCTACAGCGAAAGATTTGTCGTAATATCAAGCTATAGCGAATGATTTGACGAATTACCAAGTACAGCTAAAGATTTGTCGAAATACCAAGCTACAGCGAAAGATTTGTCGAAATATCAAGCTACAACGAAAGATTTATCGAAATATCCAGCTATATTGAACGATTTGTCGAAATATCAAGCTACAGCGAATGATTTGTCGAAATACCAAATTACAACGAAAGATTTGTCGAAATATCAAGCTATATTGAATGATTTGTCAAAATACCAAGCTACAGAAAATGATTTGTCGAAATATCAAGCTATAGCAAACGATTTGTCGAAATACCAAGCTACAGCAAATGATTTGTCGAAATATCAAGCTATAGCAAAAGATTTGTCGAAATATCAAGCTATAGCAAAAGATTTGTCGAAATGCCAAGCTACAGCAAAAGTTTTGTCGAAATATCAAGCAACAGCAAAAGTTTTGTCGCAATATCAAGCTATAGCGAATGATTTGTCGAAATATGAAGCTATAGCGAAAGATTTGTCGAAATGCCAAGCTATTGCAAAAGGGTTGTCGAAATATCAAGCAACAGCAAAAGATTTGTCGAAATATCAAGCTATAGTGAATCATTTGTTGAAATACCAAGCTTTAGCAAATTATTTGTTGAAATATTAAGCAACAGCAAGAGATTTGTCGAAATATCAACAAGCTATAGCAAATGGTTTGTCGAAATATCAAAATACAGCCAAAGATTTGTCGAAATATCAAGCTATATCCACCTCATCCGAGATTGTGATGTGCTTACTGATGATTTGTCTTTCTTAAAAGGTTTATTCGAGACAAGAAAACTTTTTAACTTGAACGTGAAAATCGTGATCACGAATGCTCATTTTATAGATGAATAATTGTAATGTGTGCCAATTTTGGCCAAATCAAAAATGATTAACGAGAACGTAAAAGCGTGTTTGGTGGATGCAGAAGATTGCGCGAACTCCAATGCACACAACGGTATTGATAGATGCTGACTGGTGTGTTTAAATTTTGTTTGGACAAATCAAAGCACCTTTCGTTAAATCATCTTGATTATGATATTCTGCGTACACGCTTCTGCCTTTCGAATGCATGCATGTGTACAATATATATAGTTAAGCACGTTAACTTTAATGCGAATTCCTGCAATTGCGTGGCCTATGCGGGTATCAAAAACGCAAACTGTTATATTAATATATACGCCTTCGCTGTTTCATCTGTTGACAAAGTGCCCCATATGAAAGGTACACAGCCTACTACTACCATGTAAGAGTTATTGGCGGAGTGTTATACCAAGCAGTTGAACTTTTGTGAACAGGTATTTCAAAGCAACCCTATACAAATCCGAAGTTTTCAGTAAATATAAATTTTAGTGATGAAGCAATGTTCCATTTAAACGGTTTGTAAATAAACAGGATAGATTCATTTTCGCCAAAGAAAATCCGCAAGCCATTGAAACCCCGTCAGGTTTTTTATGTTGGGCCATGATTTCTCCAGTTGACATGTAATGAAAGCGACAGTAAACGAGGAACGATAGAATGAGATATTTTTACACAAACGTATTGTTTCTGCGTTAACTAACTCATCAGAGGAGCAGAAATAAATTTTGCTAACATTACGGAGCTTCATCGTTAAATGCTCATCTACCAAATAATTGGATTGGGAGGGCTGGTCCATTGGAATGTCCCCCGTGGAGCTCTGATTATCAGCTAATTATTTTGGGTTATGGGGTCAAATACGAAATGATTTGTACAAAGCTCCAACGCCAAGGACACTTGCAAAGCGGAAGCAGTAACTTGAAAGTCATCGATGGGACTTACCAGTCCTTCATACGTCGTTTTAATTTGTGCACACTATGTAATAGGGGTCATTTTAAGCAATTACTGTATGATCCGTGTCACTGTACAAATTTGGCTATCAGTCTGGTTACGTTTTGAAATTAATGTACGTATGTTATCCGTTTTCCTGCAAAACCCTGTATTTTTAAAAGCTTGTGATAGCGCGTTTAATAATCTAAAATGAAAAAATCCTTGATTATTCTTTAATTAAAATAAATTTTAAGTTTATTCTCTGCTATTCTAGAAGTAATGTCTACAACACCTTTATTTTATATTAATATCCTTAGTCTGCCTCATTGAATAGGTATGAATAGACTCAATTTACTTAATGTACTATTTAAATTCATTATAATACCATAATCAATAAATTTGGGCAACTATACCCTCAGGGAAAATTATTAGAAACTTCTAACACATCTGCTCTATTATGCAAATCATTATACTGCTTTTTCTCAGAATTTGGAAATGTAGTATTTTAATAACCTTTTTAGTACTGATAAGTTAGACACAGTTGGATAATTAATTAATAAAAAGTTCAAAGTGCAACCGGTTTCAATTCTTCAGCATAATCATCTTCAAGTATTTCAAATTAGTGCTAGAATCCAATCCAAGAGAGCTGTTCCGTCTGGTTGGCTTTGCTCTGTAGATATCGCGTGCTGATGCAAACAAACTGTAAATATGACATGTGTATTAACTGAAAGCATTCATAAGAATCACTAAAACCTCTGACCTCACTCAGATGCAATTTAGCAAGTGTCCGACAGATTGCTGATTCAACACCAATACAAAAATGAAATAAAGATCACGAATCAGAGAAATCAAAATCAGAATTCTGCATTGCTGACACTTTGGAACCATTTTATAACTCATATGCGTCTTAAAAGCTTTATTTGAAAAGTATATCTTTCACTATCAACTACAGAAGTGTGTTACTGTACCAAAGTTCAGAGGTGTAAAGAAAAGTTTGATGCAATGAAGGCAGTAAAAGCTCTAATTTTAATTTCTTTGCTAATATCTTTCCTATATAGTGTTTCGATTAGTAACAAGTTAACAGGAATAAAATGACTAATTAAAACAAATAGCAGTTTACTTAAAATACAAAAAAACGTAAGTTGCTCCGTTATTACACAGAGCTCTATTGCAGAGCGATGGAGAGTACTGTAACTTTTATTAACTATGCCCCCTTAATGGAAAGTTCATAATTTGCCACAAAAAGCTGACAACTAATTCTATACTATTGGTTTCATTATTTAGATATTGCCATTTGACTTTATTTATAAATGATTCTATCCACAATATTTCTGAGGCTTAATTGGACACAAACAGTAATTCATATGAATTTCAACAATCTACAAATTGACTATGTGAATTATGTGTCGAGTAAATTGAAGACATATAGAGCATCTTTGGTCAAAAATATTCCGTTAGATTGATTAATCGCCTCAGGAAATACAAAAATCAGCAGAGAGAAAAACATTGACTGACATATTCTGTGTGTTATCAATAAATAATGCCCGTCTGAAACTGAAATTGTATCATTGATTGCTTTTCTGGGTCTATACGCATGTATAGCGTGTCTGATTCTGAATTCGTCTATGGTTTTCAGATATAAATGGATAAACAAATAAAATTTAACTAATGCGCCTCCTATGGTATTATAATATAAAAAAATAAACAATGAATATGATAACGTACGACGTCATAATAAACATTTATTGCAACTAGTTTCGCCTATATACCAGTAGATGCATTTTCACGCAGACTCAAAAGTGTGTACATCGAAAAATTAATACCCAATTTAAACAAACAAGGTTTAGAACGGTTTAAGCGTATAGGAACCTCCACACAGTTGAACAAGTGGCTATTGAGAGGTGGGTTTGGATGCTTTGATCCGCAATGACTCGCTGACAGATAACACTCAAAGTCAGAATTACAAGAGTCCAGGATTCGAAACAGTTTTGATCGAGGAACGTTCGTACAATTCATACACTGTAAAAGGTGAGGATTAACCGCAGAATTGGCAGATGTATGCTTCTTGACCCTTGTAGTCAGGTGGTGTCTTGTAGTTTTTCTTGTATAGGAAATATCTGGATCCTTCAGACAACTGAATTTATGGACCACCCTAGCTTTACAGATTTTTTAAGAAACATCATTTTTCGAAAAGTAAGCAGATACCTCATTACAAGCAAAAGAAACTTTAATCTTCTTAGTGTATGAGTTGTACGAACGCTCCTCCCTTAAAAATTGTTTGTTTAAATTGGTTATTATTTTCTCGATTTACACACTTTTTGAATCTGCTTGAAAATGCTTACTGGTATATTGGTGAAACTATAGTTGAAATAAATGTTTGTCATAACATCCTTCGTTCGTTCTTCTTTTCTATGCGAAGCTTTACTTGAGAAATATCTCCACTCCCACTGAATTAATATTATGTTTGTTCTATTGAAATATCTACTTTGGAATTGTTCAGCGCGTGTCTATAGAGCACAATCAAACTCTAAGGAACACCCATGTTTGCTCTCACTCTCCAGATATGACATCAGTTGAAAGGAGTTTTTTGTTATGGCATTGTGCTGAACACACCAAATTATGAAATGTTAGGCTATCATCAATTAAAAAATCTAAAAGGATTAGTCACGATTCAAGCGTAAAAACATCTTCTCAAGTTACCCAGACTGCAACATGTCCTAATTAGTTAAGATGTAGCAAGATAGGAAAGTAAGAATACCGAAAAATGATAACAAGGGAATTCACGGAGTATTGCAGTTCAGTAAATAGTTTGTATAAATATTTCAAGAAAAATTCCTCGCTGTAAGTTGCTACGTAGAGACTATCTAAGTCTGAAAGATAAAGCATAGTTTGCGTGGTTGATTATGTGCCGTTTATGGCAGTCTAATCGACCAGACGCATCGTCGAGTAGCTCTTTTTAACAGTAAACTGCGTTTTCCCAGATTTCTGAAATGATGTGATATTATGGCGAAGCAATAATACTCGTAGTATACATATATTGAAATATGGACAAAATAATTATATCTATTTAAGATGTATGTCAATTTACCAAGTGAAATGAAAATATGTAGCACTTATTTAGTTATATTGCAAAATTTCGGAGTATGTATAGACATCCCAAAAAGTAAAATTCTACCGTTTTTAGATAGCCAGCTGATAAGACGATGTATGACAATTCCATAGAAAATAGAATTCATAACTAAACCTAGACATTATAGCTATTTTCATGAGGGAGGACAAATACGCTTGTAGTTCCCGCAACTATGGTTTTTTACGAGGGAGCAAAGGTTGCTTGTCATTTTGAGCAGGAGTGCACAAAGAACTAAATTATTATTCACAGTTAACTTGTATCTGTATACTTTCAGATCTCATTCGAATTGATTTTCGTCTCATTTGATTTTTAAACTATTATTGGAATGAAATCATTTAGACTACTTACATATACTTATTGCAAAATGGGCAAAGCGATCATAGGCGAAAATAATGAGAGATTGCAAACACATAAAAACACAAAGCGTGGCAGGAATTTAATAATTTCCATGGCAAGTCTGAGATTAATCAAATTACGGAAGAAATGTTTCAACATTTTTTTTTATTTCACCAATGAAAAACAATATTGTTATTCCACTTTATGGATCTGGTCTTCTATGCTGAATTCAGATATTCAAATACGCGGAGGAAGTAAACGGAATGATCAAAACGGCTGATTTTGGTGATTAAGGGACGAATTCATGAATATAATCCCAAACAAGGCCTAACACCGGATTGCACATTCTTCATAAAGCTGTTCTGGCGATTGCAGTGTATGGTAGACCAAGATGTACTGAAATGACAGGTTTGTTTATATAAAAATGGTAGCTACTCCTTAAGCAAACGGGAGTGACAACTACTTTTCAGTCACGGCGGGAGGGAAAACTATGTTTATCGGCCCGCTGTTTAAACTTAAAATCTACTTTTCACCCCCGCTAAAAGTGACAAACTGTTTTCATTCATGCAGCCTGTTAAATTTCAGGATATAATAACCAATTAGAACACAGGCAGGCTTTTAAATTTCAGGATATAATAACCAATTAGAACACAGGCAGGCTTTTAAATTTCAGGATATAATAACCAATAAGAACACATGCAGGCTTTTAAAGTATTTTCAAATGACGTCATTTAGTAAAGTGCGCTATCTCAAGGCATACGTACAGTATACTGCATGTGCTTCAGATACAGTGAAAGTCAATCCATACTATCGTGAACATTTATTCCCAAACTGCACCTTTTCAAGAAGCACTTAAGAACACATTTGAGATATAGTTGAGGATCGTAATATGCATTTGAGACGTATGTAGGTTGATACAATGACAGTTTTTGAAAAATGGATTGATGGGATGAACTTTAATTGTGCACAGGCCGGTGGGACGCCCCCCGTAAAAGATAGATGGATTGTGTGTAGAGACAGTTGGCCGAGAGAGGTGACACGATTAATGACGCCCAAGATTGCGCTAAATGCCGCAAGCTCTCTTTTGGTCAAGTCTGTCTGTTCTTCTTTTCTATCGTTTTTATCTTGTTTTGTGGACTTTCGAAGTGTTTGTCGAATTATCGATTGTGTATTTGGCGATGTTATTTGTGGTGCCCATCGCCAATGTCTCTCGACAGAGTCGGAAAGGATTTTTAATAATAATATTGATTCCCTTGGCATGTCCGATTAAAAGTCGTATTTGATAGCTCTCCTGCTCACTGTAACTACATTTGTGTCGCTCCTTGCCCTGATGCACATTTCTTTGGAAACGGTTTTGAGTAAAGTAAAGTACTTAAGTACTACATTATAGTACCACGTATGGCACAAACTGCTTTCTAAATAATATGGAATACAGTGTCAAGATGAGACTGGTTTTCCGTTGAAAATGAAAGTCGCTAGTCATCCAGAACTTTTGTGTAAATAAAGTCCGCTCAAAAAGGTGGATCAGCCCCAAACGTACATTAGCAATAGAAAGTTAAACAGCAGAACCCGTCAATTGACTATTTGAGATTTTTAAACGGTATTTAATCATTTTATCATGTAGCAAAAATGCAAAACGAAATTGATGATATTTTGTCAGGAAAACAAATGATTGCTAGTTATGCCTAGACCAGCGAAACATGTCAATTGACGACCACCATACGGGACCACCCTGAATGGTAGTGCGAATACACGATGCTTCGGAACATCTTGGTTAGGCTTGGGCATGTGTTCTGTAAACGTTGGACCCTTTTGGTCAAATTGCAACCACCCTTATTCTGAGACCCATAATGTTGTATAGAAAGTTTTGCGATCGCTTGGGTGAGGCCTGGTGCCCATATCAGATTCACTCAGATTTATCTTGGTGATATTATTTTTTTGACTATATAGAAAATTGTAACGTTTGCGACATCACATGCCTCCTTTGGAAATGAGATATAGCCCAATATGCAGTGTGCAATTTTACATCTAAACCTGTGTTGCTTGTGTAGATCTAAATCCCCACTTAACCTACTTTAATCTATTGTACTGTTTGTCTCGATTGACTATTAACTCAAGAGCGCGGCTATGTACAGCCAAGTCTCTTCTCCCATATTCACGTATGTCATCTGCCGCTTTCTAGTATGATTTAAGTCTTTCTGAATATAATAAATTTAGGAGAACAACTATAATTAGACAAAAAGACAGAGAGATAATTAATGAAATACTTTAAGAGAAAATGTATCCCCATTATTGAATTAATTTCTTATTCAGTTGTGTAATTTGCCTGAGAATGCATTTGGGATGAATGTATGTGTTTGACACTGTTGTTGCCCAGGGCTTTCCTCTTCAAACTTAGGGAATTTTCTGAATATTTTGTTTGTGTAAAGTCCCTTCCGTTGTTGCCAATTTCAAACGTAAAGCGTTTGTCAAACATCTTTGCATTGCTGGCTTAAAGTAATTTGACTTTGAAGCTCTGTTCTTACTGTATAGAATTCTTTATTATCATTACCATTCAACTGTTTGCTTTTAACTCGGGGAATTTATTCCTGAATTCTGCTTGTTTATATTACAAATTATTTTCTTTGTGGTCTACAGTATATCCCTGTTCACACTGTGGTATTGTTAACAATGAATAACAATGCTATCCCTCCACATGTATTATCAATTATTTGAATAGAAAGCTCTGATAATTCAGAAAATTGAAGTATTTTACATCGATTCTGAAGCCCACATCACCTGAAAATGTTTTATTTCTGCAAGAGCTATGGTGTTTCGTATGGTTTTGCGGCAAAATCATTAGAAATTTTAAATGCGAGATGTAGGTACACTATTGATTTTCGCAATATTGCAAATAGCGCAATAGTGCACTATATGCCGCAATATAATTTAAAGCAATGACAACCCAGTACAGATGTAGTAACTACGTTCTTCCATTGCTAATTTTTGCATATAAACTGCCAAATATTTCAACACTGAAAACAAACATTGTTTAATTTACTAATAAAATGAGTACGATTTACTTATTTATATATTGTATATATATTTTAACCATATCCTACCCGGCTATTTGATGCACTCAGAAAACGCGGAGGGGGGTGCCGAATCGGTCCGCGCCTTAAATTTCGACACCCTCCTGTTTAGATAGAGCCATGAAATTTGTTATGTAGGGTATTATCGTTGACAGTGGCTGTCCTAAGTGTACAAACATAAGATAGTTGCATCGATTTGATGACAGCGTCGTCTTATCATTCTAACTTTACCACGGGACATTCGTCTAATAACATTTCACAATTAATATCTCCTATTCGTATGAATTCGCTTTTTATGTCCGAAATGTATATAACTTGTTAAATTTATCTGTGTATATTCCGTTTCTGCGGAGATTTGGCCATGCCCAAATCGATAAAATGAATAATAAAAAGAGTCTTTTGTTGGGTACTAAATGTAATTGAAAAATACAGGACGTTTCGCGTATCTTTGTCAACTGTACCTAAAATTATGGTACAAGCCAGTACAAAGTTAATGGTTAAATGGTTACACAGAGAGAGATAAGAGTTCACAACAATTTTTGAGCGGTACATAAAAGAAATCAATGCAACATTAGAGAAAACAAACGAGAGAGCGAGAGAGTTAAAACAGTTAAAAACAGTTAAGAAATCGATCGACCCAGCACTCACAGTCACAAGAAAGCCAAAGTATT
>JAUYWV010102786.1:0-10206 GCA_032274565.1 Nematoplana nigrocapitula | reverse complement strand
GTAATGTTCACTTATTTAATCCGAGTGCGCGGTTCGCGTGTGTTCAGAAGAAGGAGTGTTGCCCTGAAAATTGTGACTGATCAGAATGACTTCTGGGCGACCCCAGGTTAAGTTCCACTGCTCTAGTGGATGCCGGCGTTATAACTCACGGCTCTATTGCCGCTAGATACGAGTACGTACATGCACTGATCTGCATATGAGGGGAAATTGACCCATAGGATCCCATAGCTCACCGCTGAAAAGTTGTCCAGTCTCGAAGTACGTAAATCGTCCATGAAAATATGCACCGTCCTTTGAAAATCTATTTCTGTGGAGGATTGGACACATGGAATATTCGGTTATTGAAATTAGTAAACACCAAAAGCCATAGATATTGATTTTGAGAGCAGCAGAAAAGGTGGAGGGGCAATATAGGGGATATCTGATCATCGCAGCATCATTTATATAAAATGCTGTTGTTGGGCTTCTGTGTTTCCCTCCTTTTATTCTACCTTTGTTGTTTGTTCTTAATTAGTCTCATCTGTCTTCCGGGATATATACGTTATTTTAGAAGCGCTCGATTTTCTGCTCCGCTGACTCCCTTCATTCGGTCGAAGGCAGTTTTGGTGAGATAGCGTGACTCTGGCTGGCTCTACTTCTTGCGGTTTGAGATCCCCACTGAATTTGTTGCTCTTCTGCACCTTGCCCCGTCTTCTTGATTGTTCGTGAGGCTGCTACGGCTGAAAGTCGGTTTAAACTTTTCTAGGTACAGTAGAGCTAGGCTTTTGGCGGTTAGTAGTGCAGTTTCATACGTCGCGAGGAATTAATAATGGATAATGGCAGTTTTGTTAGTGTTTGAAATAGGGCAGTGAAGTTACAGATCTGATGTTAAGTCTCGGAAACAGTTCATTTTGGACATCTCAGTTATTAGTTTATGTATACTCGTGGTATAATATAGTTTCTCTGGAAGGTGATATCAGATACTTGATAAGCAGAGTCTTTTTAGGTTATACGATTTGATGATTTATAAAATTGTACATCTAGTTTTCATCTGTTTGACCTGAGGTTTCGTCTGATCCTATGGTGCATGACCTGTCCTCTGTGCGTTTCCGTTGATCTTTCATTCTATCTATAGTTCGTAGTTATTTGTCTGTGCAGATATTCTGTGAATTGTACAATTTACGTTCCCTTCTCCTTCCAGACAGCAATTTCTCTATGGTGACAAGTGTACATATGTTCCAATTTTTTGGTACTAGTTCGGTGATACAGGGGGCATACAGCTGACTGACGGCTATCAGCTGTGTTTTTCACCAGGTCCTGTCTGGTCGTATTGGTATTGGAAAAACGACATTGGTGAAATCGAAAACCCTCTCGTATACTGTTTAAAAAATGATTGATTACTGTTCTAGGCTCCCCAGCTTCGCAGAATGACCTGATTGGTTTCGCAATTCCCCACTAACTCTCAGACAGCTCCGTAACACGTGCTTCATTTTCACCATAATAAGGGTAGAAAACACTCGAAGTTGCGGGGTTGGGACCCAGAGCAGCTCACCATCATAATCCATCATCCATAGTCATTATGATACTCGAGAGAGATGTGAAGAATGGGGCTTCGTCGTCTTCATTACACCGAATTAGATGCTTGGTCGCTCAACGCAACCAATCGTCGTCAGGAATTGAAATATCTCGAGATTTTTTTATTTCGTCTCTTTCGAGAGAGCCGCTTTGGCGGGATATTTGACTGGTTCAATATCGTGCCTTCCTTGACCAGGGCATCGACCGCTTCGTTTACTGGAATGTCTGTATGGGCGGGGATCCACTGAAGCGTAGGTGGTAAGGATGTTTATTTCCGAGCAACTGTGTAGGCCATTTAGGATTGGAGTTCCGAGCTGGTCCCCTTCTCTTTATGGGTGCCTTGGGTATCATTGTTCGATATCGCATTTATTAGATGTCCCACGAAGTCCAATCTTATGCACTGTCGCCGGAAAGCAGATGTCTTTTGGTAAGATTAGCTAAGGGTTATCCATTTGACCCTAGCGATGGAGTGAAATAGTTGTATTATCTTCCACCATGCACAGGCGTCTGCAAGTCCATGTTTGGAAGCATTATAGACCACCCATATACATATGAGTCCCTGGAAGCGTGAGATTACCATATGCTGGAGTGTATTAATATTTTTACGGTCGACAATGTATTATAGCTTCTTTCGAGATTATACTACTCTTTAGTAGTATAGCAGAATATAAATTATTCTACTATCTACGGCTAGGGCGATGTTCTCCCTTCACGATTCACAGCGCCACGTGGAAGATCCGGTATTAAACCAAACGAGTCGATAAGCACTCAACTGATACAGCTGTCAGCCAGGGACAGCTCGATGGAAATTTATTTCAGACCGAGCCGGTACTCGAACCTGCCTCCTTCACAGCCAACGGCTCGATCGATCGATCCACCGACTTGTGTCGCATGTTTCGTAGATCACGTGATGTTTTTCTGTAGGAAGGTCACGCCACTCTCCGTTATCACCTCTGATTTGTCTGAGCGTGCTCTCCGCCGTATGGCCGTGAATTATATCATCTCCAGACGCTTCTGCTCCTCCTCTGCTGTTGTCAGTCGAAATTGAATATCGCCGCCTGTACGGCAGAGCGAGTGGAGAGGACGGAAGGAGAGTGCCGATGATTCATGCCTCGCGCGCTTCTTTGCCTGCCTTGCGTCCTCGGAAAGTTTTAGAGCATATTTTGCCGATTGATTTATTGCATCTGTCTGTCGAACCACTTTCTCCGGTGTAATCTCTAGATGATGAAATAGATAGCCTGCCAGGAAGCTGGAAAATTTCGTTTTCTAGTAAAATACTTTGAAATCCGCGGAGTTATCAGATATAAGCGCCAATCGGGACATGTGTGATCGTGGTCATATTATCGGCTTTACTGGAAGATACTATCCATGCCGACTAGAAATAACAGCTGAAACATTTTCAGTTTGAGATGGAAAATCGATCGCATTCATTTATTTGAGATCTCAGATCAAATTTTGACCGTACTATGAGGTTATTGCTTTCTCATGGCCACTTCTACTGACCGAATTACTTATCAAAACGTGTTTTTGCACAATAAAGTAAACAAAATACGGTAATCAGCGAAATTTCTTTGGTTATTGTGAAACGACTGAAATGTCAGATTAAATGAGGCACTCTTTACCAACATATCTATTTGCTTTTAACGGAGCACAACTACTTATTTTGTACATTCGGTCTGTGAATTATGGCTTTCTATGCTGAAAAGTATTTGATTTAGACGTTTGCTTAATTAGTAATGACTGAACTAATTAATTAACCAACAGCACAAAATGACAGAATCACATAAAATCCATTAACATGTACGTTTTCACAAATAGTCGCTTTTCCTATTATCTACAATCATACTACTCTATTTAGTATTGTTTAAACTTGTGTTTTTTTAAATAATACGTTTACGAAAAGGTCGATATCTTCTTCTTTAGCTAGGGTTCCACGCTTCAAATTTTAAGAATTTATGAAAGGATTAGTTAATAATGAGTTAATTAATTATGAAAGGGTATAAAGCTATTAATAATCCCGAAAAAGAGCAGACTCGAAAAGTCGGAAACTTAGGTGCACACCGGCACATTTCGAATTCGTTTCATTTCTGTTTAGGAACGAGTTGTCAGCTAGTTATACAATATTCTAGGTTTCTGGCCACTAGTTTGTTCCACGAGACGCAACCCTTGACTTTAGTGGAATTTGTGTTGGCTTAAATTCTATGCTGTCTCTGTGTACCTCGCGTGTGTTTAGACTACCAAACAGCGCTCCCAAGAGGAAGCTTTCGGTGCTCTCGAATCCGAACTGGATCTTGTCAATGGGCAGTACAAGGAGAGGATAGCTGCGCTAGAAGGTAAAGGTCGCAATTTTATTTTAATTCTCTTGTGCTTTCCGAGACCGCGCTATTCGAGTAGCCCTGGAGGGAACTCTAGAGAACCAAAAAATTGCCCCAACAGACCACGAAGACTGAGGAATGATATCATTTCAGTGTGCAAACAATCCAGCCAAGGACACAACAGGATCCGACACCCAGCAAATTGTCAGGCGTGAAACGCACTTTGTAGCAACATACTGTATGTATATCTATTTCCTACTAAACTGGATTTCCCTGACTGTGATATGCGACAAAAATAGAAAGGAGACGTGAAGCGCCATTTAACGCTCTACCCGCCCAGAATAATGGCAGCCCTGTAGAAAGAGAATTGATGACAAAGAGTGCTGTCTGTAGTAGGAGTGGAACTTTTGTTTTAGATAGTCTCATGTATATGTTGGTTGTATCTTGTACAATCTTCTTTCCAGCTGAACTCGAACAAAGCAAGGCGGATTTGACCAGCAGAGAAGCTGAGCTCAACTCGCGGATAGACGAATTAAACAGTAACCAGGAAGAGGCGTTAGATGAAGCTGTGAAGGAATATCGTCAACTTTTAGAGGCTGCCACACTCGGTGAGTTGAGCGGTTGTATAGCTTATACTGTAGCTGCTGTGCATCTCGTCACCATTATTGTTCTGCCGAAAAAGTCGAACTTTAGGGTGGAAAGCTGCCTGAAAAACTTTGACTTTTCTTGACGTTAACGTTTATAAAATCAACCTTGCTTTTGGGTGTAGAGATAGAAGTTTTCTAGAAGATTTATGTTTTTGCCTAGAGGACGCGGAAATTTCTACGTTCGATTTTATTTTATCGATTTTTGGATCGTCAGCTCCTGACTTTTCTCCATTCATTACAATCCTATCACCTTTCGACAAAAAATGGCACACTCAAGTCTGATTTTGCTGCCCTGTCTTCTCCAAGTTTGCCACGGAGCTTTCTGCTTCCAGATTCACTGCCGAGAGCCCCATACAATCTCTCCCCTGGGATTATTTGTCTTAGTTATAACTTCTTTTCCTGACTCTTCCCAGCTCTCCTTTTTCATGTTTGCCTCCCAGATCACGCTGATAGTGGTTCAACACCCACTTCTGTCTGTCAGCTTTTATCTCATCACTTGTGCTTCATACATGTACAGTAGTTCCACCGTCCTGTCTTCCTTACTCTACCCGCACTGCATTCTATCGCCTTCCAGCTTTTTCTTGTCCCTCCAAGCGAATTTTCTAATAATCGGAGATCTCTATTCCCTTATTGTCAACTGGCTGGCTGGCTGGTTTGTGACGATGCGACCACGCAACATTGACACAACTGATCACAGTTTTAGATGTCTGCGTATTCACATATCTATAAAAGGGTCTATCTGTATATGTCCGTCACGCCTATGTTCGAAGTAGATTTTAGTTTGACGTTTGGTTTTAGTTGTTTGAGAGTGACGTGACGATAATTCGTTTATTTTACTAGGTGTTTACGTTCTTAAGATGTCAATTCTGATCAACTTTTATTTTTTTTATTTTTACTGATTCATACACTACTCCTAGTAGTATAGCATGTGGCATTGCAAGCAGGCAGGCCTGTACTCATTCACCTTTATCCAGTGTTTCCGTTGCGCGAGTCATGCTAGATTTGCTATTTCTGGTGCAGGTACATCATCCAATACTAACTCTGTTGTGATTCACCTTTTGCACACTCGCCGTAGGCTGATAGTACATAACACTTGTACGACCATTCATTCACCTGATCCGCGCACTCACTGGGTGGCGGCGTCTGTAGCGGACCTGACATTCGCCGCCGCCGCTAATTGTACTGAGTCACGTGTGACCCCGACCCCGATGCTCCGAGTCGATAAGGGCGAAAGTCCATTCTCGGGCTCCCTGCGAGGATGGATGGTATCGGGGAACTTTGCAAAGCTGGCTAGTGTAGCGATAGACCATCATCTTGCCGCCATGCAGCAGCACCACCTTTCACTTTCTGTGTGTTGGGGCAGCTGTGGCAATGCAAATACAGCGTACGTGTTTTATTACATTGGCACGGGAGAAAGGGGGGGGGAGACTGGGTGGTTGGTTCATCGGTGAAAATTCGGGGATTGGATAGCAAGTAGGCTAGCACCAGAAGGAGGAGGGGGGAGAGTTGTGATCCAGGGGATGTTGTTCAGTAGACGCGCGCAACTTTTTAACTTATCCTGTGACTCACACAAACACGCGCTCCGCTCCTCCTTCGCAACATGTTAGCCACAAGTTGATACCGATTGATAATTCCACCACTCCCTCCTTTCTTGTCCGACAAATTGAACTGAACAATTTCGGAAGTATTGGTTGCGGATCATCACTAGAAGTGTTGTGTGTGTTTGAGTAGTGTCTGTCTTTTGAATTGGGTCGTCATTCTTGTTGGAATTGAGCTATGGAGTGGGAGCAGATACCGCGCTATAATATCTTCCATACGTTAGGTAAGTGAAACTTGAATATGAATTTGTGAAAAAATTATGCAAAGTCTTATTTAAACAAAATGGATAACTAACTTTAACACGCCTCTGTATTTGGAGCATTCCCGTACATGCGCTATCCTCCTTTCCGAAAGCAGATGTAAACTGTGCAAATCGTGATCCTCCATCACCCCTTTTACCTTTTATCGACAAACTTCAGATCTCTAAGAGTTTCGTTCACTCATCAGCACAATCTTTTACTCTGCATTTTTCTCCGGTGCTATATTGTCATTTCTGGTCTGTCCGGCATTCTTGAATTGGTTCCTAAACGATCAAGATGATATTTTGCATGACATTTTCGATAAATCTGCCTTGTCTTTATTAACAGATATTCTATTATCTTTACACACTGCTGAAACATTTGAAAAATGTTTTTCCAGCTACGGTAACACTTCCAACTCCCTCAATCGTTGCCAGATTGAGTCGACGTAACTTTATTCAATAAACTGCCTTAGATCTCCATCATCAGTACCATTTATTCATTAGCCTTATTGAAATATCTTCATTTTCCAACTGTTCCTGTCCTCCAATCTTATTTCTAACTCACGCTCTTTACTCCAGCCTTTCAATTAATTTATTCAGGCACTTTAGACCTTCTAATACAAACTGTTTTCCTCTCATTTTTACCTCTGTAATTATTGTCACATTTTCCTTCTTCGTATGTGGTGTCCAAATAACTGCAATATATGCTGCTCGTTTTTACGATATCTATAAACTAGTTTGGTGCCATGTCAGGATTTGCCGAAAGTTTAACTTTATATGGCTCTATAGATTTGGCTGTTAGTTTGTCACGGATATTGTCAACTCGATACAGAAGGAAAATATCAAAGGAGTAATAATAGCTTTATACCCACCTTGAATTAATTAGCTTGGAAATCGATAGTTGATGGTTTGAGGTTTATTATGCAGTGCTAGTACAGCAGCCTGCGCGTTATGCGTTATTATTTTCAATACCTCCCATTTTCTGCGTACGACCGTATACTGCCAAAAGGCAGCAAAAGCAACCTGATCATGCACCAAGAATAGGGATGATGAGCAGGCTGTGAAAACCGAACTACAGTGGCATGGTACATCGTAAATACCGCAGAAACTACCAGTCTAATAAGATTCTGATTTTGTGGCCGACAGAAACAGATATATTATCTGCCGTAGCGACGCTGGTATTTTACCATATTTGCAGACGTCTATACGACTAAGGGTGTAGTCAAGAAATTTAGGGAGAAAAGTGGCTTACTTTACCTTATGGGCACTGGAGGTTGTTCGCTTCACTCGGTAGCCAACGCAAACCGGATTACGTTATCTTCAGATATTCCAAAGCTACAGTAGTCCCGGTAAAATACGTTTCTGAAGAGTACTCCCTCCAAAACGAAAAATAAATATACAGTTTAAAATTATTTTGAATCCTTTAGTCCCTTGTTACAGCACTGTAATTTCATCGATATTATTGATTTTCAAGGTCATGAACAAACTGCCCATTTGTAGAGGAAACGCGTATCGCTGGTTAAGTTCTCCAGTTTTAAAATTCCTCGACTATTGGTTGACTTATTGTTTACGTATCTTACAAACTGTTTTAGTTTTACTTTAGCAGGGTTATTATTTTCAAAATGGGCTGTATCAACACTAAGTATGCATTTTTCTTTTTCGTCTAAGTAAAATACTTTTGGCCATAGAATGACACAATACTTCTACGGACACAAAAATGCAAAAACATAATATAAGAAGAATGTAATCCGTCTCCCCTGCACCTATTTCGCCAGCTGATTTTGGGGGCAGTCTTTTGTCGCATTTGATTTCAAATTGGTGTGTTTAAACAATTACTATATCGGACTGTATAAAATGTTGTTTATTGAGGCAAAATCAATATTTACCCCGAAACTGGCGGGCTAGGAATCGAGTTAATAATTTGAACATCCTTAGAAGAGTCTAGTTCACCGACAAACTCGCATAATTCCAAAGCTTTGCACACTGCATCTCGTCCTTGACATTAGAAAATGCGCTTCTCACCATAGGAAGAGATAGTTATTTAGTACAGTTCCGCCGTATTTTTTTGGACTAGGTTTTACAGATGCTTGCCTCCCCTTGTCTGGTCGTCAACAGACAGTTGCTAAGTTCAAATGTATACTGCCGTATGCCAAAACGGCATGTTCGGCACTGCCGGATGCCTCCCCTCTCGTCAACTGTATTCTCGAATGTTCAGAAATCATGCTCTGAAAATCTCCATACTGGAATTATATCTCACCTTGTCAATAAAATATTTTCACGTACTGTGTATATTTTTTAACTTTTTGTAAGAACAATGTGGTTTTGTGCATGTCAAATTGCGCAAAACAACTGTAAATGTTGACTTAAAATATTTTATTTGTAAGTCACATATCGATGCATATTTTTCATCTAGGACTTCTTGTGTATTTTCCTTTTGTAGCGTGTAGCGTTGCTCCATCACTAGCACCAAATTCCATAGAGCCATTGACTCAAACTTTTGAAGATTGTCAAAACAATTGGAGCTTTGATAATAATATGATACAATCGAGTCACCGTAAAAGCTTACGCCAAGCAGTTGAAACTAATTGCTAGGTGGCGACAGTTTTCTGAATATGAATTAAACTGCGAGTTCGGACAGTGCTTAAAAATGCTGGATCCAAGCTCATTGGAAGGCAAAGTAATTTATTTTCTCGAAGATTGGGTAAGCAAGCAGGCGGCCAATAACAGAATTATGAAGTTTATTTGAACTAGTTATTTGACCCAAACGGCCAATAGAAGTAGGTCAGGTCACCAGGATGGTTTTTGTGGATCCTGTCTGCGCCCCTGACACACGCATCATCATTTGCCCGCCCACGCGCTATGCATTCTTCCCATTCCACTGTTGGAGACACAGTTCCGGGTCGGTCGGTCGGTTGGTATGCAGCCATCCGAAGAGTGTTTGACAGCTATTCCAATTTTCCCCTCCATTCGTCTTCCTAAACTCGCCGCTACCACCAACACCGCATCCCTGCTGTAGTTTGCACGTCTTGGCAAATGCGACAGGCGTTTACGACATGGGATGACGATGGCGGAACGGGATGTACTAAGTGGCCTTTCAACTTCCCGCCCTTCTCGCTCGCAGCAGTCGACCTGGACGCCTGCTGTCCTTGATAGCTGTCCCAGCTGACTCGGAGAGGAAAGTGGCTTACTTGTCCAAATCACCAACCAAGTAGTAGCCAAGCCCCACGATCGCCTTGGTCTATCCAGGCGTTTTCTTTAGTAGCGTGTTGTATATGGGGATTGATGTGCTGATAGAGGACGCCGAAAACACGTTTTTGGGAATGTCATTGAGAGCACTTCGATAGTAATCCTTCGTCTACTGCTGTTGCTTCTGTAAATGATGGATAGATAGCTTCCCCATTGGAAGACAGCAAACGTTGCGCGTTGTTGCACGCATTGTTCCTTCTCCATAGGTTCTGATATAGTCTCCATCGAGTTGTGAAACAACATGGTCATCAGCGTTAACTTTCCAGTTCTTCAAGGGTCATCTTAGATTATCCAACAGATTAACAGGATAGGTAACAAATCGATCTGATTACGTACGGATTTGTCGTGGTCTGCTGGACAATTTATCACTTTGAGCAGATCATCTCGTTATTTTTCACGCATTTGAGGTGGTTAAAAGAATCTACAATACCTACCTATCCGCACTTCTTGCTTGTTAGCGAATTAGAAGGCCCTGAGCGGTGGTTGGCCGAGTGGTTAGCGACACTGACTGCGAAACCAGACATCCAGGGTTCAACTCCTGGTTGTGTCACTGAATTAATTTCAGCACCGCTTCCCTGACAGTGGCCGTGGTATGGTGTGTAAA
>JAUYWV010102775.1:0-13306 GCA_032274565.1 Nematoplana nigrocapitula | reverse complement strand
GAGTCACGTGGTTGTCATGACAACGAGTTCACGTGACCTTGAGAACATCATGTGACTACAGCACATGACTGACCTTGCAGCGACCTTGACCTTGATCTAGTTTATGACGTACTACGCTCTGATTGGATGACCTACTTTCGTTGCTAGGGAATTCCCATGGTTGCTAAGGGAATTCCCAGTGAAGTCACCAAATCTATTTTTAGGTGAGTTAGATCCAACCAAACTCCTACTGCTGCTGTCCACTCCCTCCCGAATCAAGTCGGGATTCGCCTCCTTACGGACTCCCAGTCCCTGGTCGGGAGACTATCCGCAGGCCACTGCATCTGGTCCTACCTGATCAGCCTCGGGAGATCCCATACAGTTCAAGCGGAGGGCCGCAGTGCCCTAGGACATCGCCCGCGCCGTTTTCGACTGCCAATATGCCTCTCTTCCCAGCAGTCCCAGGAGAATCTATCCCACCTCTTCCTCTTCTGCCCTTCCCATCTTAATTCCCACCTTTTTATCAATGATGACAACCCCTCCCTCGGGATCCTTACGGATGGTGCCGGGCAGTGCTGACCTTCCTAAGGGAGATTGTGGTGGCTCACACCCCGTGGCCCCCTTCCGGAATGAAGAAGAAAAATAACTTGTTGATTATGGTCTGGAAATATCTGTTTGCTCACTAAACGCAAGAATAAGCAACGATTAGCGACCAGATATCAGACATAGTGTTTCATCATTTAAAGTATCAAACGAACTCATTAGACGTTGAGGTAGCTGCCTGCATGAGAAAAATACCAGACAGAAAGGAAAGAGGAACTGCGATGGAGGGAGAAAGGGGGTAGAAATCGAATAAGCAAATAAAACAAAGTAACCGAGAGAGGTTCTGTCCCTAGTGTGCACTTCTATATGCAGTAACAGTGTCTTATATTACATTGATATGGCTTAGCATTTAGAATTTAGTGGACGTCAGTTTTTATTTTGTGCGGTATCCATGGCAGGCCTCCCACATCGGATGGTGCGAAGAACGCAAAGTTCTGCTTCCCCTGAAACTTCCTATCGTCTCTCTCTCTCTCTCCTTTCTTTCCTCTGGGAACTCGGAGCACAACGTGAAAATAAGAGGAAGATGATGAGCTTTGGTCTTGGCCATACTGCTGTACATCTGCGACAGATCGACTGTAACTAAGTTACTGAAATAAAATGCTACACAAGTAGTGCCTAGTGGTCTGTCAAAATCGAGCCTTTTAGTTAAACTGCGAGCTCCTTATATTCAATGGTTTCGTATCGCCAAGCGGGCTGTTTTATGAACGGTGTAACGGCGAAACTATTGAGACTAGTCGCACAGTCAATCAGTATACCACATCGACATGGTTTAGATCGACGAAAGGTCTGTCGACTACTTACAGTACATTAGATATCCCAACGCGTATATCTCGCAGATATCTACTGTATAGCAAGGAATCGAAAAAATAAAACTATTTTTGACTTGAAAATAAAAACAATCTTTCCTACATCAACCTTCAATCTCAGTTTGATCGGGTTACCATAGCGCAGCAACAACTAGGAACAGAGACACATCGATAGCTATAGTCATTCTGTCTCGGTTTGGGCAGACTATCAGACAAGTCAACTCGTTCTAATCTGACAGAGCGGTAGGTAGAAGCTACAGATGAGCTGTACTGTAAATGTAAAAAGGCATTTTCCCTCCCTCTGAGAGCAGATTATAGACTCTCTAGACAGTCTGCTCCAAACAAGTGGCAGCAAAATATCTAGGACATCAATTTGCCTCTGAGACGCGACTATGTGGAAACCACACGCGACAGCCTCTCCAACTCTCCTCCCTCTTTCTCCTCCTTCTCCCCTTCCACCTCAAGTGACTGACTTCGTTCCTTCTTCTCAAAGGAAGATGGGAGGAGGCAGGCAGGTTGCGCCCATTGGAGAATAGGGTGGAAGGTTGCGGGGAGGAGTAGGCTATGCTAAAACAGAGGGGAGAGTTGAGGACGACAGGACAAGAAAGTTATGAAAAGCAAAAGGGGAAATGCCTTATCGTCCCCCTCCTCCATCCTTCATCCTAAATAACAGACAGACAGGGGTCGTGTGCTCCAGGAAGACCGTTAGTCTATACCAATTCGTCATACCTGAACAGTTTTGTAGGGGACCGTACGGCACACAAAAGTGAGGAATTTTTAAGGGATAAACAATTCAAATCAGCATAAGGTCATCTTTCCAGTCGAAACGGGGCAATGTCGGAGTCCACCACTCCGCATTTCGCACACCACAACTATTTGATCCAAGCCCAATCAAATAGGAGTTAACCCAAGGGGAGCGGGCTAATGGGCTTAAAACCTGTCTAGTGATAAATAAACCACAACATAAGTGACCTCCTAAATAAAATGTAAGCAATTTTACTTACAAATTGCGAGGTAAACTACTCTCAAATTTATTCGTTGTAAAAGAAAACCGTAGGATGTTTTTAAAATATCGCAGGTTTTAAATAATTTTAGTTTTTCTTTCTATAGTATTATAAAATAATTACTAAAAATAGAAAAATCAATGTATTTAAAACCCGATAAAAACATCCGCAGGTACCTGCAAAACTTTGTGAATTAACAATGGATAGACTGTACACCTACCAGTGAAGATGGTAGACCCAAACAAGACTTTTGGCGATCCAGGTCTTCCATATCTGCACACTTCTTTTGTACTCTTGTTGGGGTGATCCAATTCGTTTCTTATACGTATACTGTAAGTACTCACATTCGAACATTAGCCCCATGTAGTCACGTTCTCCAGGTATGATTGTTACTCACAGTCTTGCTTCGTCCTTCTCTCCCCTTTAATCGCGCAATTTATACAATATTTCAGAGTATAGGACGTCAATGCATTCATTCTTCTTTGTTGGACGGATGTTCCGCTAGCAATCCACGTCTCTACACTGACACATGTATATTGTTGAATTTCGATTTTTAGCAATTTTCTATCTTTATTAAAAAGTTCACGCTCAGTCCTTGCTTTCCAATTTTATTTTACCCATAATGTTTCTCTATTTCCTATCTCATTAATTATTTTTACGCTCCGAACTCATACATGACATTGGAAGTTTAATCAATATGGACTTCTACAAAGATGGGTAGTTCTCACTTTGTCGGAAAACTGATTTTACACTTGAATTCCTATTTGACACCAAGTGCAGTGGGACTGAATCTTATAGGTTAATTTTCCCACGAACAGAAGGTTGAGATAACACCCTCATGTAGTAACTCCCTCAGTCGTTTTGTTATCTTGGAAATACGTCAAGTCAGAAGAGGCAACATCCCTCTTTCTTCAACGGTGACCGCGACTGCATCTGTATGCAATTAGCTGAGGAAAGCCGGTCTAGACTCTGGCCGGGAGAGGGGAAACTTCGGAGAGACGCAAAACTGTCATTAAGCGGCAATTAGATTTACTCGGGCAGTGCATCCAACAGCAATTATCCCGACCAAGTCGCGGAAAGGGCGATTTGCCATTCAGGGCACAACTGGCCGCGGCTCCACTCGAAACGACTACACATGTGAGGCGCAGTTATCTTCTCTGGGTCAAGAAAGAAAAGTAAACATGGGGGACAACTCGATAGAACCAATATGTCTCCAATACAATGCATCAGCAAAACGAATCGCAGTAGATGGACCAGCTCCTCTCCCTATCCACTCCTTCTGCTCCCTTCCTCCAGTTTTACCTCTCTCTACTTTTCCCTTCCCTATGGTCTCTCTTTCATCATTCACCTCCACTCTCGTCTCCTCTCTCCCCATGCTCCCATTCTCTCATTTTATATCTCCATCCATTCACCCTATTATCTATTATCTAGTCTCTACTTTCCAGCTCCCTTCTCTCATGTCTCCTCTGTCCTCTCCCTTTCCATCATCTATCCGTCTATTCTGCTTCCTACCTCATCTGCTTCCTTCTCTAATGTATCCCTCTATTCCTACCCTCTCCTCTCATATATCTCACTAGTTAATCTTTCTCTCCCCTGTTCCCTTCTACTATAACTCTATCACTGTTCCATCGTAACCTTCCCACTCCTCGATTGCTCTCTCCCTCTGTTCCCTCCCTTTCCTCTCTCCCACTGTTCATTTACTCACCTCTCCCCCCTTTCCTCCAGTTTTCTCCCTCTCTTCTCCTCCTCCCTATATATCCCTGTCGCTCTCTTCTGCTTTCTCCCCACATCTCAAACTATATTCCCTCTCTCTCATCTATTTCTCGCTCAGTTCCCCCTTTCTCCTCGCCTTCTCACCTTTTATCTCTCCCTATCCTATCCTGTTTTCTCCCTCTTCTCCCACTCTCTACACCCATGTAGCTTTTTATCTCTCCCTCTCTTATCCTGTTCTCTATTCATATATTTCCCTTTGTTCCTTCTTTATCCTTCCTGTTCCTAACCCTCTCTTGTACTTCTCCCGCTTTTCATCTCTCCCTCTCTTATCATGTTCTCTACCCATATCTCTCCCTCTGTTCCTCCCTTCCTCTCCTTCTGTTCCCAACTCTCTCTTCTACTTCTCCCGCTTGTCATCTCTCCCTCTCTTATCATGTTCTCTACCCATATCTCTCACTCTGTTCCTCCCCTTCCTCTCCTTCTGTTCCAAACTCTCTCTTCTACTTCTCCCGCTTTTCATCTCTCCCTCTCTTATCATGTTCTCTACCCATATCTCTCCCTCTGTTCCTCCCCCTCCTCTCCTTCTGTTCCCAACTCTCTCTTCTACTTCTCCCGTTTTTAACTCTCATCCTGTTCTCTACCCATATCTTTCCCTTTGTTTCTCCCTTTACTCTCATGTTCTCTTCTTCTGTTCCCAACCCTCTCTTCTACTTTTCCCGCTTTTTATATTTCCCTCTCTTATCCTGTTTGCTGCCTATATCTTACCCTTTGTTCCCTCCCTTCTCTCTCCTGTTTTCTCACTCTCTTTGCATTCTCCCTACATCTCACTCTTCTGCTCTCCCCACATCTCAAACGCTGTTTGCCTCTCTCCTCGCATTCCCCCTTTTATCTCTCCCTCTTCGCCTTCTAAAACTTTTTATCTCTCTCTCTTATCCTGTTACCTGCCCATATCTCACCCTTTGTTTCTCCCTATCCTCACTTCTCATCATTTACTTCTCACACATGTGGAGCCAGCTATCCTAGTCAAAGATCCATAGAGTTATACTTCGAAAATGAATAGAAATTTATCGATTTTCAACCAGATTCATTTATATGTTGTTGTTGTCTTGCACAAGCTCTGCAGAGTTCACACATTCGTCCCAACAGTTGTGTGCAGCCAGCTTTATGTATAGTTTCAGCCCTCGGTATAAGAGTCAGACGAGTCGATTTGGACCGAATAACTTTTTTGCTCGTAGAAATTTGAGATTGCCGCTTTGGTGAATATTTGCCCATCTCGAGCTCTTCACTTTCTCTCTCACCACACCTCCTCTGCACACACATCCCTCGACTTAACGATTGATATTAGTTCGCGATCAATAAAACAACAAAAAACACAGACACAGCGTGTACATAGAGGGGAAGATTATACCCGCTCCACCAAATCCAATCAGACATAAGGTGGGAAAAGGTGTTAGAACCTCGGCTCGTCTCGATGTCATCGCCTCGCGTACAGTTGAAATCATCAAATAGACCTTAGATCTCCGGTTACCGCTATTCCAATTATAGATAATTTATTAACCACAATTTAATGATAATTAATCAAAAGAGTGCACGACGTGAAGACCGGATGAGTCACAAGAATGAAATAGAGAGCATAATTGTGAAAAGGAAAAAATAATAGTTTACTTAAACTCAAACACAGCCTAATTATAACGGAATCGTCAATCTATAAATGTAGACTTCAGGACCGCTCTGAAAAGATCATTGGTGGACGAGCAAAATGAAACTGACCAGATTATTGATCTGCAGCGTTGCCTTGCATGTGGCTGTGAGACCTGGACCTCCAAGAAATCAGACAAAAAGATGGCGGGTTTCGGTTATGAATGGTGGTGACAACTAGAAGTACAGAAAAATTCTAAAATATGGCCATTGGAAGAGAAATGGAAACGGTATGGAACTGACGCGAGTAGACGAATAACATTAGAAAATGGAGAGATATAGAGCGAGTCGGAATGGTTCCATGTCATCAAAAGGACGTCCCCACGGCCCCACATGGGGGCTAAGTGAAGTGAACAGATGGAATGCGTGCGAATGTGTCACATTTCCTGCTAAGGGAAATTCAGCACTATTATACGAATGTAAGAACATAGTCCTTGTAGAAAGGTATTGGAAGAACTGCGGAACGAGACTAATAGAGACAGGTATGATAACAAGGGTGAAAAACATAAAATGTATATCAATGAAAAATTACTGTATAGTACAATAATGTGGATGGAATAAAGTTCTAGATAATCATTAAAAAATTCGAGCAAATTAGACTGTTTTAATGAATTTTTTAGGATTCTACATCTACCTTTATCGGAAGAGGCTGTTTAGGAGGAATGACTGCATCATGTTTTGAAGAAGCACGAATATTCTGAACTGACTTAATCTCTTTTCGGAAATTTGCATCATGATTTGAAGAAGCACTGTTATTCTGAAATGAACTTAATCTCTTTTCGGAAATTTGCATCATGATTTGAAAAAGCACCGTTATTCTGAACTGAACTTAATCTCTTTTCGGAAATTTGCATCATGGTTTGAAGAAGCACCTATATTCTGAACTGAACTTAATCTCTTTTCGGAAATTTGCATCATGATTTGAAGAAGCACCGATATTCTGAACTGACTTAATCTCTTTTCGAAAATTTGCATCATGATTTGAAGAAGCACTGTTATTCTGAACTGAACTTAATCTCTTTTCGGAAATTTGCATCATGATTTGAAGAAGCACCGTTATTCTGAAATGAACTTAATCTCTTTTCGGAAATTTGCATCATGATTTGAAGAAGCACCGGTATTCTAAACTGAAATTAATCTCTTTTCGGATATTTGCATCATGATTTGAAGAAGCACCGTTATTCTGAACTGAACTTAATCTCTTTTCGGAAATTTGCATGATGATTTGAAGAAGCACCATTATTCTGAAAAAAAACTCAAAACATTTCCGGAAATTTTTCCTGCCTGAGAGACTCTGAAGTGTAGGAAACAAATTTATTTGGCACGTCACAGAAGTATTAATCTAGGGTCTTATTTGGGAACATCATAAAAGACGAAGAATGCACAAATAAAACTGGTGTGATGAACTGAGAAGGATGTAGAGTGGTTCGGGGGAAAAGTGTACATCTTTCTTTGGGGAATAAAGCCGCGCTTTACCGCATACACACAGTTTTCAGAATTCAAAATTGTAACAAGCGTGAAATTAAAGTTGGAATCTTTATCATTATGTAATGGAATAAACCATTTTTCATTATTTCGCTTATAGCAAGAGACGAAATGCTCCCAAACATATATCACACAGAAATCGACTATAAAATTAATCAATAGTTAATTTAGTAATACTACAAAATGCAATTCGCAAATATCCCCTGCGTAATTAATATATTTAACCTCAGTATTGGTAATACAGGGTCTGTGTTATATGAGATAACTTCAGATAAACCTCTTCTCACTGAATTGAGACCTGCTAGAAAGATCAAAGAATTGAATGGGTAAGCTACAAGTCATCCTGGAGTGTGAGAAAAATGCAAGTGGCGTTTTCCGATGATTCAAAGTTATAGTCAGTGAAGCGTACTCAGAAGACGCCGGTACTCAGCGGTCCTAATACGTCTAAGGTACATGTACAAGGTCCGGTAGAAAAATCTCAATATTTTACCCTGTCAGGCAGCAGGTAACGATGTTTCCATAGAGCTAATGTCTAACCGCTTTTTTCTTTAACGTTTTTTCGTGAACACTTGATCTCTTTACGTGTATCGCGAATGGAGGCCACTAACTGGATGATATCATTTTCAAACACAAAAAAACACTAAAAACATGATTCATAATTCGGTTTTGAATAACATTTACATTAAGGCCTTTTTGTTAATCTGAAAAATATGGGGCACTGTTTCGATTGATGGATATAGATGGGAGTTATTTTTAAAAAAATGAAGAAAAGTTGGATGCAATATCCTCGCGCACAACCTCCTACCGATCCCCAAAGCTGATGGCATTTCCAACGCGATAACACACCCAATATACACACAAAGATTTCTTCTGGAAAAGACAGTAATCCTGGTCTCCATTTAGCCCCGGTACAAAATCCCACTGAAAATGTGTGGGCTCGGCTGGAGCTGAAATTACATCGGAATTCGCAAATCCAGCCGAGAGCGACTCTGAAAGTCATCTGGGACGAGTTCACGCAAGACATTAATTATCGAAAATCTCTGCTTTACTCTATGACTAACTGTGTAGGAACGCTATATGTATTCGATATATTGCTGTGGGTCATATACCAGATAGAAGCATTTCTTGCTACAGATTATATTATCTAATACTGCATATGGGTCGGAGGACTGGACTTTCAACATGGAAATTATAAAAGAACAAAATTAGAGCATTCGAGTTATTGGTGTTATACATATAGGAGAATCCTGAAGATCAGTTGGACTGAAAAGGTTAGCCAAAAAAAAGAAAAAAACTGTGATTTGCAGGCCATCTATACTTAGAAGTTCTAGCAGGAGTTTGCTTAATCTAATCTTGGACGGTTCGATCGAAAGGAAGCGAGAGAATGAGAGAGAGAGAGAGAGACGGAAGCAGAGTGGAACATGCGGGGGTAACGATGTAACAGATTGGAGTAGAACAGCCAGCATTATTGGAGAAATTAAAAGGAAATCCGAGATTAAGAGAGCGACATGGCTCGCAGAATTGTTGCCAACCTTCGGAACGGAGACGGTACCGCATGATGATAATGATGATGATGATTTAATAATAAATTATTTAAATTACAGTAAATCCCTAATAACGTTAGTTCGTCTATAAATAACAGTTCATCAGTTTTACGAAACTTTTCACTGACTCTCTTCATATAAACAAATGAAAGAAATGCAGATGATTATTCAGGCAATACCTGGTTTCATTCATAATTAAATAACACACGTCAATTATACTAACTATATGGATTGATGATATCACAGCAGTTAACAAATGATGAATGGCAAAACGTGGTCACACTCCACTGACTGAAGGCTCTCTGGTGGGTCTGCATTGTCCTTAATCATGTCCTCGGTTTTGATTTTCGTGCTTATAAACGACCATATACTCTTCTATCAACAATGCTGTTTCAATTCCAGCAAATCATTCCATTTCTCACTGAGTAAAGTTGCAGAAATTCTTACAAACTTGAAACCATATCGTGTCGTTTCCGCAGCAGAAGACGACTATATACAAATCATCACCACCTGTCTAAGATTCATTCCAAACGATGTGCTTCATACGTAGCCTATATAGGCTTAATCGATTTCTGTTTAACGATGATCTGCACGATTTTAGAAAAACGTAACTAGCTAATAGACGATACGATTGTAAGCACAATTTTCAAGGGATTATTTATAAACTACGATTTTTAAAATGTATCGTTTGAAGAATTAAAGAAACATTACAGCTGTTTTATTTTTAAGTTATCACAAAAAACGAAGCTGTTGGGTTCGTTAATGGATATAGCAGACAGAGAGATGAGAAGGAATCGTTTGGTTGACAAAGAATATTAAAAGATTTAAATTAAATATTCTCGATCCATTTAATTACCAGGGATATAATGAATGATGCCCAGTTCAAGTTTTTCCGGAATGAATTAAAAGATTGGCACCAATATGAGAACAGAAATATCATTAACCAGAGACAGATTAGCAATCATATTAAGATGTATTATCTTTTTTTCAAAGTAGGACCATTGGGAAGTAGTATATAGGCTATCTGTCCCCAGTTCACTATAGACAACTCCTGTGACTTCTTCCATTCTTTCATAATATTGTATTATCAGAAATAGAAATAAATAACAACTGAGCTCGGTGCAACAGATATTAATAGTAATATTTTTATAATTTTAATTTTTACTAGATGCATTAGACGCCTGCCGGCATTTACTACTTCCGCACACTCTCCAGTGTTAGAGTCACCTCTCTGCAAATCCTGTGTACTCTGCCGGGTTGATTTGATTAGCGACAATAAGCTATTTTTATTCAACTTGTTGATTTCAGCTGTTGACATTGAAGTTAGCTCATCCATTGTCAGCACTCAGAGTCGACAGAATATGTATGTTGCTGGCTGTCTGCCGTCGAATGAGCGTGGCAGTGACATCACCAATAAACAGATTGCTGGCTGTCTGCCATCGAATGAGCGTGGCAGTGACATCACCAATAAACAGATTGCTGGCTGTCCGCCATCGAATGAGCGTGGGAGTGACATCACCAATAAGCCGATTGCTGGCTGTCTGCCATCGAATGAGCGTGGCAGTGACATCACCAATAAGCAGATTGCTGGCTGTCTGCCATCGAATGAGTGTGGCAGTGATGTAACCAATAAGCAAATAACAAAGATTCGCCCCTTACTTACTCATTGTTGGATGCCCGGTAGCCCAAATTTTACACGATATTTCCCCCCATCACAGGATTTTTGTGCTAAATTTCACATTCATACATGCTGCCGTTTTTTAGTTATTCACGTTTTTAGGTGAGACACAGCATGCATGGACGGACGTTATAAAATTAATAATGTAGAGGCTTAGTTGTTTCTAATCTTACAGGTTCGAAACATGTTTTTAGTTCTGAGTCAAAAGCTTTTCAAGTGTCTGCCTTTGAACAATGTCCTTCTTCGAAGTTTGCGATTCTTGGGCCCTGCCTTCTGGTCAAAAAATGATTTCATCAATTCCATTCTGTCTGTAGCCAAGGTCATGCCTACAGTTCTGGTAAAGGATCAGTTGAACAACCTAGAAGCCAGGCGATACCCTTTGCTGATGGATCTTCATGAACAGCTAAAAAATCTTCTGATATTAAGAATATCTGGCTAAAGGTCGCAGAAAGCAACGAATGTCCTCTCCTCTCTAAAGTTACACTGGCTCGTCAGTCTATTTTCAATGGAAATGCCGATGTGGAACGTGCAAACAGCTTGATCGGAAACCAACAGTTGAAGGACAAACAAAACCAATTGTTGGTGCATATCCTCGATGCTCTTGTCCGAATAAAAATCTACTTACGCTACACTATGTTTTGTTTTTGTAATCAAGATACTCATATTATACTATTTTGTAATTATTGTGTACTATTTTATCTGCATCGAAAACACAACTGCACAAAGAGGCCCAGGAATTGAAGGCTCGCCAATCTGAATTAGCTGAAAAACGAGTCGAAGAATTGATCGAGCAGGATGAAAAAGTGCAAAGAAGAGAGGAAGACCGATGCAGAGAAAGAGGCGACCGCACTGGCAGAAGAGGCACTTTTATGAGCATTAGCAGTAGACAAGGAACTGCTTCGTATCTTGGAGGAGAAGAGAGAAAGAGGCGACCGCACTGGCAGAAGAGGCACGGTTATGAGAATTAGCAGTAGACGAGGAACTTCTTCGTATCTTGGAGGAGAAGAGGAAAGCAACACTTGACCGAGAGAACGCTTTACAATCTCAACTATCTTCTGCTGAACAACGATTAAAGTAATATTGTAGGTAATATGTACGTCTGTAATCCTTTTTATATGTAATAATGAATATTTCCTGGAATATTTTCAGAACTTTTGATTGGGTTTTGTAATAAAAGTAACATCCCTCCGCATTATTTTTTTGCCCTGCATTATTATTTTAAGAAAATCCAGCGGCAACACTGCTGTATGTCTAGATAGTTCCAGCTTTATTAATGGAAAAATAAAATGTCTACTGAAAACAGCAAGCAAGAATTCCATTTTTTGCAATGCAGTGTACATATAATGGACATTTACAAATTTGAATGAAGTATTCTAGTATATTTTTCTTGATAAAAGTTTATATTTCATGTTTATATTGCCCAAATGTAATAATTACAATTTGTCTAAAAAAAGTTATACTATCTGACTCTATTTTATTATATACAGGCATGAGAAAAATTCGGATTTTGGGGAGCAAAAATATTTATCAAAAGTCATATCTCCCATTTTTAATCCAAGTTTTTATGGATTGCCCTTCCATAAACACCAATTCTCAGATACCTTTAAATGCATTTTGAGTCTAATAATCCCATGGCAACGCTGCTAGTGTAGCCATGGACAGCCGAATTGTTTCCCTTAAAAAGTTCCAGATTTCTCATTTGACTCCACTATCATGCCTGTATATAAGATTGCCATTTTTAGCTATTATTATTCAATATAATAGCAAAATAAAGCAAAATATTTTCACTTTCTAATATTTATCTATAGCAGGGGTTGGCAAACTTTCTGACCCCGCAGGCCAAATCAAGAACCTGGCCGGGGGCTGCAGGCCAGACAAACAAAACAACAGCATATAAACAAATTTGAAATAATTTTATTTTTTATTTGTTATAGAAAATTTCAGAAAATTAATGCGCCGAGCGGTGCTGTCTGTCTTTGCACAGCCTGGCAATGTGGGGCAGAAAGGATGAAGTGGAGAGAGTAAGAATATCATTCAGGTTGGGATTTGACAGCTGTGCAAAAAGATGATTATTAGTGTATTTCATCTTGCTGAATAGCTGCTCACAGCAGTGCATACTCCCAAAGATTGTAATGATGCGGCGGACGTGCTTAGCAATTTCTGGGAAGTGGTCTATAAAGAAAGACAGTGGGCCAGAGGCAGCCAAAAACTTCCCACGCAACTGGTCGTGACCAGGCAGGGGCCTGAAACTCCACAGCATGGGGAGGCTTTTCTCCATGAGAAATTTGGCGATCTGGACCCTGAGCTGTTTTCCGTGAGACAGCCAGCAGACTTGCAGACATAAAGGAGATTGCCGTAAATGCATAGGGTATATAATATGCTATATATAAAACATGATGGTGTTTTATTGCCTTTCACACCCAGTGGACAATACTGTATGGGTAATTATTCCTTAATTTATTTTTTTCTAAAAATCATTTCATGGGCCAAATTAATGTTATTAACTGGCTGGATGGCTGCACTTTGCTGACCCCTGATCTACAAACATGAGTCATTAGCTGAGACAATGTCAATGACATATAATTATAATATTTGTATTATTTCTAACTTTCATTATTTTACTGAAAATGAACTAAATGGTCATTAAATATGCCTTGTATATTTGTAATTTTTTCATTTTATTAATAACACACACACACAATTGTATTTAGGCACTTGGCCAGCAAACAAAGCGTACACACTTAAAAATATAAACATATAACAAAATGAACCAAAAGCCAAGGTGTCAATAGGAGA
>JAUYWV010102764.1:0-13309 GCA_032274565.1 Nematoplana nigrocapitula | reverse complement strand
CGTAAAAAGCTTCCAAATAGTATGGTGCCACCCTTCATTATACGCGTTTTAAAAAGAAAACTTTATAGAATAATACATAATACCGTGATAATATTCAAATATTTTAGCAGTTTAATATACTAAAATGAAATATGTGCAATATTTATGCATTTATATTGTAGTAGAAATAAATTATTTATAATTTCAACTTTCTCAAAAAGTAACTGGATAAAACCTAGCAACCATCTTGGAGACGAACCTTTATGTATTATGTACTCTATGGATCGTATAATGTACTAATCTATTGGTAACCATTCTCATCAATCTAAAACAAAGCAAAACCAAACTTGCACCACATCACTGATAGACGGGTCCTGTTTGTATTTCCTGTAATTGAACTGTACACACGAAGCAGTCTCATTGTTTATCTTCCACTCGAGAAAATTAATTTTCCAAGGACTTCCCTCTGGCAGTTCTCTGTCTCTAACCCTCCAAAAAATGCTTAAAATTAGGTTTAACGAATGATGGGACGATGAGCCTTATAGTTAAGAAGTCGATCCCCAGGAACTGGAAAGATACTAATTGGCAACAAGTACAGAAGTTCTAGAGGAGCACAGGTTGAAGGTGAGCCGAGAGAAGACCCAGTACATGCGGAATGCAAGAACACTGGAAGAGTAGTACATTCCGAAAAAGTAGAAAAGTTCAAGTATTTGATGTCGGTATGGTGCATGAGGATGAAAGTGTGCAGTTTGGAGACCCTGGAAGAAATGGGGCGAAGTTCGATGTGAGAAGATGAGGCGAAGCTAAAGACTGGATGGATGTCCGCCTTAGTATTCGCGTATAGAAGACATTTGAAAAAACAAAATAGTCGGATTACTCGAGCTGAAGTCTTTATCGTTACATACTGTACAGTATACTATGATGATTCAAACACAAATCCACTTCCAACTGGGCAATATCGCCCATCTTGTAAAGAAGCACTTGAGTGCGAACTTCTCGTCAGGAGCCTCGAGTATAAAGCCTTCCGCTTTCTGCAGGCGGTCTCCTCACGGTCTTGTTGTACCTCTGCCCGTCTCTGTCTGTTCTAATGCAGAATTCTACCAAGTATTGGCATCATACGTGGTCGTTCGTAGAAAAAAATAATATCACATTCATCATAATGTGTGTATACTCGCTACAGGTTGCGCGTAGTTTTATAATTCGTGCATATTCCATTGAAAATAGACTAAATTTCGCTTTTGCATAGACGCGGTACCCTATAAAGAGAAAATTTTGTAAGGAACCTGCGAGGTCAGCAATGCTGTTGTATGATGAAGCAGAAAACCTATATGAAAGCAGATGAAAACTGGTTGGAGGATGTTCAGGTGGGAGTACAAACCATGGTCAAGAAGGGGACAGAAAATAAGAGCCTTAGATAGACAGGACATGTGCGGAGGAACTGGAGCAACACAGGGCAGACTCAAGGGACAGAAGACCATTGTGGCAACCCCACAACACGTAGGAAAAGTCTAAATAAAGTTGAATAAAGAAGACAATGATTTCAATAAGAGCTTTTAAAGTTACCCAACCTCTCGACATTGCGAGTCGTATAAGTGTTCCCCAGACATTTTACAAACACAGTATGGTGTATATATTGACCTGTATAATGGACTGAGTGTGGTGTGTATTGGTCTGTGTGGTGAACTTTGTAGCCGAAGTGAATTGAACTCAATTACGTGTTATTCAATGTTCTAGTTATGTAGCAGGTTATTCAGCATAATAAAGTCGTTAGCTGAACTGATGGATTGTGCTTCTTGCACAGCATAGAAGTCTTCCTCTAAAGAAATCAAATATGAAACTTTATTTTCCAGTCAATGGTTCATAAAGTACAAATAATGTCTAGAGTAAAAACCAAGTGTTAGTAGTAGAAGAAGGTTCGCCTCCAGCGCAAACCCTCCATGGACCTCTTCGGAACAATAGCAGATTTTTTTTTAAAAAACAAACAAACACAGGAGGTCCAATACCACAAAAAACACACAACTTCAAATTGTAACCCACGAAATATGAGAGACATGAGCATCGAGAGGCAATGTAGAGATGATGAAAGAATAATGAAATGACGAGACTCCGTTTCCAACAGATATGCATAGGTTCATACGAGTACATAGAGAGAGAGATAAGCCAATCACAGCGGAACAATATCACGCAAAAGCAAAGAACAGGAAAATTTGTGGAGTAAACTGCAAGCATAATTATATCAAGAGGAATTTATACATATCGCAGGGGTAAGCCAACATAAAGAATCGATGAAAAATCAATAGACAATCGATAATCAGATAAATGCTCCATAAATAAATTGCGGTTAGTTGTTCCACATACTGTACAAAAAAAACAATCTGAGAATCGCAAATTGTTCATAGAGAAACGTTTCACATCGCCAAAGTACAAATCAGGTCAAAATAGTAATAATTAATAAAGCATTTAACGCAACGAACGTTGTCCAGTTGATAGTAATAAATACTATCCAGCTTAGCAGACAGCGATTAATATTTTAGTCTCATTTTTATTTTGGCAGATGAGAACTTGTATTTTAATCTTTTGGCAAGTGATATGTATCTCTTCTATACCTTCCAGGACATCGGCCCTACATGTCAATGAATCAATCAGGTATCCGATCAAACAGTTATGATCCAATCGAGAGAAGACATCTAGTAAATACGCTGTAATATACAAAAAGCAAGTGAGAAATCAATAAATCGGGGGGAAAAACTCACAGCGGAACCCATATAACGGTTTAGAATGACTTATTTAATCGAATGAAAGATGGGCATCGTCACAGTAAAAATCCAAATAAGGATTATTTGAAGGAGGTTAATCTATACGTATGAAGAATACCAGCGATGGGGTCCACAGAGAAATGCAGTATGTCGCATGAAATATGAAAAATGTTCCAAATCTAAAAAAAGTGTAACGACCAGATGCTACGTATTCCGACTTTTGACACCAATGACACGCCCACCACTTCTTGTCTATATGCTGTGTTTTCAACGAAAGCAACTTGGCTGCAAATATACAACACCATCACCAGCCAGCACGACGTAATGAAATGAGCACTATCAAAAACCGCGGTGCTGTTGTATAGGAGGGGTGCGCAGTATCGGTGGAGGTCATGTTGAAATAAGACACACAGCCAAACATTGGTTGGTACAAAAACATGAGAAAAGGCGACATACATATAATCAACGTCCTGATTTGCACAGCAAGAAAATATATACATACTTGCAGTAAGCGGTGGTCCAAATCATACGCTTCCAACGACCAATCAAAAAGCTGGTCACTATGGTTACCAAATTTGAAAAACGACAACAACAACAACAACAACATGGGGTTCGGAGTCCGCAGTGGCGGACTGGTCGAAGTGGGATACCAGGAAATCTCACGGAGGCTCATTCAGTAGATGTTTGGGATAAAAATATCATTTTTATAATTACTTAATCTTCGGAAAGCTTTGTATTACTAGTCAACACGCTGTCAAAAAGCAGAAAATAGGAATTTTCTACTTTCATTGTATGAGCATTTCCTCGTATAGAATTCACGGCAGTCTGCCACCACTGCAAGCGGTATTGAGATTTCTTCAGTAAGTGTTGTTCTTTGTTGGAACAGAAAAAGGTTCCTCGCTTCAAGCTCGACTGATAAATGTCTACGTATAGTGGAAATATTGATCAAATGGGATATTTCAATGCTATATGCTTTCAATGGATTTCATTAATTTAGGCGTGAGTGTGGTATCACCAAAGAAGTTTGAATAAATATACTAGAGTAGACACAACCATATTAAAAAATAGGATTTCCGTGTAATTTGATTGGATGTCTATTCGGCCAATCGGAAGCTACGATTTTCAGAATAAATTGTCGTTTCAATCTCAACAGCTATTCAGCATTTTGCAAAAGTTAACCGAAAATAAATATTAGCAGATTACGATTTTTGTCTACCAAAAAACGAAATTACATATCTGGGCGAGCGTGCCTACTCTAGTTGATGTATCCAAACCTTCTTGGTCGATCTCCAAGCAGGCAATCTCATCTATGTAAAGATTGGTTACCCATAATCGTACGTAAAGGGTTACTTTATTTAGCTTTTAGATAAAAAACATACATACTGTAGGATATAGAGGCGACGTCAAACGGGAATTCCTGATTAGACCACAGGCATTGACTGATTTGTGATAACCAATCGGATTTGAATTAGAATACCTGATTATGCTTAATTTAGCCACGCGTGGCGTAGGAGAGTTTGGTTAATTAAAAACGTGAACACTATGCATTAGGAAAGCATATAGCATTGCTCAGGACTTCCTCGCAGGCCCACCAGCCTGCTGCTGCTGTTTGTAGCGGCCCTTCATTACCACATAGCCCGGAGTGGAGGTGCGGGCACAGTGCACCACTCGACAGGGGTCGTGCCGGTAGAGGTATTGGGCAAGGGTGGCCCAACCGCCCCCGACACGCACCATCACGTGACCCCTGAAGTGGCGCAGGAAGCAGACCCGTCCGCCCAGACGATAGGTGCCCTCTTTCAGGCGCTCGACACGGAATGTCGGCTGGCAGGCGCAGCCCTGAGTGAGGAGAGAGAGCTGAAGCGAGGAGAAACGGGGTCAAGGTCAATTTTCAATCAAGGCCGTTGCCATATACAGGCAATACGATAAAACAAAAAATCACAAAATATTAGTTTGCGTTTGTGGTTGGTTTATGTTCTTTCAGAATGAGCTGGCCTAATTGGTAAGGTGTTTGTCTCATTACAGCAGCTACCTGCTTTGGTTCTAGAAGACATGGTATAAGGGAAACCAGACAGAGCTCGGCAAAGAGAAGCTTGGGGAGATGATATTAAAAAGTACAACGGAAGTAAAAGCATCGAGTCAAGATTTATTTTTACTAACTTCAGAATTTATCGCAAAAACATTATAAGTGGATATTTTTTAAAAGCACCAGTAGAACTTCTTTAGTATTTCTTTCTAAAGTTTCAAGGACGTCTTTAGCGGCATATTGAAATTCGGATTTTTTTCAATCCAAAGCACGTCTGTCCAAATGAAACTTTTCCTTCAAATCGGCGCCTGACAAGACGATGCTAAATGCTAAACCAATGTTTCATACTCTAATGCGCTTTAAGCAAACCCAATTACATTAGAAACAGCCTGTCAATCAACTCGCGTGGAGACAATGGTTTTTACGCCGGAGTCATATTCTGCACTTGTGCAAAGAAATTGTATGCTACACTTCAAAACTGCACATTCTCAACGTGCCAGCAGATGCAAGCCTAGAAGTTGACTTGGTATTCTTCCAGATTTTGATATAGAGTCTTTTGCGGATCACAAGAACTCGAGCTATCCCAATATGACATTCACCTATGAACTACAAAACAATAATAATTATCTTCCCTTTCTGGATATTTTAGTCTCTCATTCTGGTGGTTACATTTTTTCTGATGTTTACAGAAAACCTTCAAAAATCAGAGAGAGAGAGAAGCGAGACTAAAAAAGGGAAAAATAGAAAAAGAAAGAACAGTATGAGGTCCCAGATAACGCAACACACTTCCTGCCGGAGCAGGACACCCCCGCCACGAGAAGGCGGCTGCATGGGGGCAACCATAATGTGCTCTTTCTGTTCTTCGTATCTGCCTCTCTCGCCAAATTTCCGTTTCGACGACTTTCCTTTGGACGATTTACACTACGCTAAAAGGCAGTTCTTCTAAGTCAGCCGTGCAATTCATTGATAAAGCAGAGCAAGTGGCAACCCGCAGATTACGAACAATGTGACCTTTCTGCGGCGATGTAAAAGGTTTCACAGTGAAATTCAATTCGACGAAAAAAGAGCGGTGACTTTACAATTAAGTTGGCTATTGACTCTTCTGCGTCAACGCAGTGACTGCCAGTCAACTATGGAGGTTGTTGTTGTAATTCCCTGTCGAAGGTACGCGTCAGCGATCCGGTCTTCCAAGAGGAAATGAAGAGAAGAGTAGGAGTGAGACAAAATGATAAAAGAGAGGGGGAGATGGAGGAAAGAGGGGGATAGAAAATAGGGCGGAGAGAGAGGAGAGGGGAAGAGGGAGAGAAAAAAGAGACATAGGAAAGAGAGGGAGAGAAAGACAGTGGACAGAGAAGGAGATAAAAAGAGGGGAAAGAGAGGGATATAAAAAGGGGGTGGAATGAGAGGAGAGAGGAAAGAGAAAGAAAGCGTAGGAAGTCCCAGGAAATACATTGCACTAAAGTGTGCGGTACGGTATATCATAAACAAAAATGGCGCTGTTTAATCTCTCGACTATGAATTCCGCATGAACTTTTCCAGACGTATTTGAAACAGTCGATCAAATCAAATAGCAGAGAGTCGACGCCTGACACGTCACACACCAAGGTCGTGGAGGAAGGAACACCAGTGGAGAACAGCACAGCCTAATTGGGAGAACTATACCACCCAAGACGATCATCAGAACTGTACTGATCAACCTGTGTCCACTCCGCACACACACTTGGGCAAGAAGCAGGAAGATCATCAGATCAAGAGGCAGAATTCCTCCCTCCATCGATATATGATTCCACCTGACTACCTGGTTAGTTGCGGTGGTGTCATTAACCAATGACCTCGATTGGGGACATGAGTCAGTGAACCCCCTCCCCCCCCCCTGCACAAGTACGTACCTCCCACACTGCAGCAGCAGCTTGCCTTGCCCATCTTCAGACCCCATATGTGTCACCAAGGAAAATGAGTGACATGTTTGTACGACTGGCGATGCAGTCTATTTGAGGATCTGTGAAATAATACTGGGCTACATTCCAATTGGGCTAGAATGAGGACTATACAATTAATTCATTTAAATAACGAATATTTTAATCTAATTAGTCTAGTTATTTATTCACTGATTGTTTTAATTGAATTCCATCTATATAAAGGGGTCTGTCTGTCTTTCTGTATGTATGTCACTGCTTCGTTCGAAGTCAATTAGAGAGTTAGGCAATCAAAATATCATCGATAAAACACAGTTTCCGATACAATGAACGGTTAATTTCAATATCCTCTTATATTGACATCTAGTTGATTTATCGAATTGTCCATTATCTATGGGCTGGCGTCGAAATCTTTTCCACGGCTCTGATAAGCATCGCATCTGTACGTCATAGCGGGACTCCGGAAAGACGCTACAGATGTCGACAGAGAAATTGTTTTGGGCAATCAGTCGACCATTTTGGAGAACAATTCTTAAGTGAAATTACAGCCGCCGGATTCCTCAAACTTGGTGTGGACCATTGAAGCATCCTCGTATCTCGATTAGATGGTCTGTATGTCGGTATTTCGTGTGGAAGAGAAGGAAACGACGAAGGACGCACCATCGGATTAACCGGTTCTTTCTTGCTATATTGGTTTGATTAAATACAGTGATGTCTATCTCTGTCTAGGAGTCGTATCCATTCAGGACGTTGACGATCATGGCTCTCCATAGTTCTATTTCCTTCAACAATGTTCTTAGCAGCACTTCTTCTTTCCCTTTTCCTTTGTCTCTTTCTGGAAGTTGTTCGGCCATCCATCTACTTAGATTTGATAAATAAGTTACTCTTTCCTTCTATGTATCCCGTCAATGCTAATTCTTCAAGACCACTTTTCCTCGTGGTATGGCCTAAAAATTGGAGTTGTCTCTCTCCCTGACGGTCTTTATTAATCTTCACTCGCTGCCCTGCTCTTCTACAAACCTCCTCGTTGGTTACACGCTCTGTACACGGGATCTTCACCATTCTTCTGTAAAGCCACAACTCAGCTGCATCTATCCTCTTCTCCAGCATTCGTAGCCATATAACAGGATGGATTTAACGTAACAGTCCAACACCCTTTTCCACGTCTCCATTGAGAGGTTACGATTTTTAGCACTCCTTCCATTTTCGGAAATGCGTCTTTTGCCATCCCTACACGTCTCCTGATTCCACTATCACATTTGTCTTTCTCAGTTACCATACTCCCTAAGTAGTTAAACTGCATCCCCAATCTTCAACATGCATTGCGGGCTTTCACTTTTACTTCAACCAAACATACGTACAGTCTTCTTACAGCTGATGGTCAGTCCTTTCTTCTTGCAGCTTCTCTTGGCATTCAGCAACCAGTTCTGTATCGTGGTGTTCATGTTTTGCCCTCCTATGATCATACATTTTAGGCCTTCTAGCTCCAGCAAATTCATTTCACTGTACAGATTAAACAAATCTGGTGACAACACACATCCTTGTCGTACTCCTCCTTTCTCGGGAAGATTAAAACGTTCTTCGTACCAGACCTTGTCGAATGATTTGGTGTAAATTAGGAAACATATAAAACATCCCTTTCTTTTCGATCGGTCTTTCTGACATCATTCACGCCATAAATATTGCATTCCTGGTCCCAGAATCTTTAACAAATCCACACTGCTCCTTTCCAATTTTCTGGTCGAAGTCTGCTTTGTGGTCTTTGCATAATAACTTTGCATAACAATAGTTCCAATATAGTTCGCTTCGACTGCTTCAGGTTTCTATGGAAGGGCAATAAAGATTGACTTCTTTGTGAAGTCCTCTGGTACACTTCATTTATAACTTCTGTTAATTTCTTGATTCCAAACTCATCCAATGTTGTTATCATTTCTATCACTATTTCATCCGGTCCTGCTGCTTTCTTCGTCTTCATTTTGCTCATAGAACTGCGTACTTCTGAACTTAGGATCTTGAGTTCGTCCATATTCTTACGTATTGTCAGTTTGTCCCCTCTGTCATCACGAAAAAGCTCACCAATGTATTTCCCATAAATTCCACCCGTTTTCATATAAATAAAACTTGAAGTATGAATGCAAAGTTAATCCATTTATCGATTAACAAGGTCACCGATGTGTTGTCGCTAGTTTAGCTGATTGACCTCATTCCTGATTGGACGGTTTAAATTCATGGTTGAAGTGGCTGCCAGGAGAGCATCGTTAAGTTAGACGTTATCAGGGATACAGCTAAATTGGACAGAAGGGAAAATTCCTGCAGACGTCCAATAGAGTGCGGTGACATCTGAAAATGCTTTTGTACAATTTCCCTTTAAATATGAATTATTTTATTGAGACTTTTAGGGATTTCAATAATTTAATTTGAATATAACCAAATCTAAAGTGTTAGTCGTATAGTCTGACTACAAACATGAAAAGAATATATTATCTCTCAATTGTTGCACAAAATACGGCAATATATACAGTACTTGAATGTTGTCAGAGATCAGGGGCGCACATAGCATTTTTGGTTGGGGGTTTCCCAATCCGGGAAAAGGGCACCTCTATTTGTCAATATATTATAAGGGCACCTCATTTATGCTCTTCTAGATTTAAAAAGATGGGGACATATTGTAAAGGCATGACGATAGTAGGAGAGAAAAGAGCAGTTAGGGGCACCCCGGAAACCCCTCCTATGTGCGCCCCTGGAGACAAGCGTCCAACTTGATTTTTGCTAAATATGTTAATACATTAAAATAACAAATAAAAAATATGAAAATTTAATTTATCATATCTAATAAATGTTAACATAAAACTCTCAATAGACTATTATTAAAATTTAGCAGTAGTATAATAATGATCACGTGAAATTCGTAGGGCAGTATAAACTTGGTAACCAGATGAATAATAATTTTGTATTGCGTCATCTTCCTCAGGAAACATATCTAACGTATTCTGAGCAATATAATCAATAAATTATTACTCACCGTGTCTTCCACAAATACAGTTTCTTCTTCTTTCGTTTTGGGCGACTTGCGACCTGTCGGAGTCACCAACCGCTCTATTTTTGGTTTAGTTGGCAGAATTTGAATTTGAGGTTTACAAGGCGTTTCCAGCTCTTTGGGAGTCATCGCTTCAGGCGCTAAAGCTTCTTCTACTTGTCCACTGTCATCAGTTAAAGCTTCACCGGACAACGTCGGAATACTGTCAGGATCAGATAGATCACTTTTCAGATCAGACGGAACACAAATTGGATTAGGTGTGTCGACCTTTGGATCGGGAAGATCGCATTTGGAATCAGACGAATGATCAATCGGATCGGGCGTATCCCCATTCAAATGAGACGAATCACAATTTGAATCAGGCATATCGACCTTAGAATCGGGAAGTTCGCATTTGGAATCTGGAGAATGACCCTTCGGATCGCGCAGATCAGCATTCGAATCAGCCGGATCACCCTTCGAATCAAGATTCGAATCAGACGGACCCGAGAGAGGCTGAGAAACATTGACAGAAGAGACGCCGGAGGATGAATCGTTATCCATATTGAACGGCGGACTAAGGGGGGGCCATGAAGACTCAGTCAGATCGGAGCATGTGGAACAGCCGGAGGAAGTCTCATTAGTGCACAACGAATCCATAGCAACGAGTGGATAACTGCGATCTATTTCCCGTTCAAGTCGTATCAGCTTGGGCATATCCAATCCGTGACTGGCTCCGACCCGCGCCAATTCGAGCAAGGTGAGAATCACATTCTTCTCTTCGCTGTGATTTACTAAAATTTCATAAAATAAAGGCCTGGATGAAAATGCTACTTGAAGTAGTACTAATAATTTTTATTAAAATAAATTAAAAAATATTGTGAAAATCAAACTCAACACGGAAGAGGAAAAATATTGTGAAACCAACTGTCGTCTCATATAGGACGTGAATTCTTACTTTTCTTTGATTAGTTATGAAATTCCTGTAATCAAGGAAAATCTCGAAAATATTAAATATTAAAAGCGTCCGCTCCGCTAGCGTCTAAAATATCCTGAAACGGAACCTGTGGCATCCATACAGAGGAAAATTTAAAAAATCACATAGAGAATGCCCAGCCCCGCGATTCATAGGGTGGGCACACCTTTTTTCAGCTCTTTCCGATGGATGGTTTAGTAGGAGATAGCGAACACAGAGAAACAGACAGACAGACAGGCAATTAATTTCTGGGGAGCTCTCCATTTTATCATATTGCGAGATATTCTAAATGGCATTCTGTACATCTGGTCATACTCGTACAGAGTAGAAATCTGTAGCAGTTGTGGTAAAAGATTTCCCTTCGGAATTGGAGGGAGAGTGTCCCTCGCACTGCGCATCACTGTCGCGTTAATCTAATTCGCTCAAATCGTCGTTAAATCAATATTTGATGGTGTGCGGCGAGAGGTTTGCCTGGAAGAAGCTGGCCACAAAAACTGTGAAAAACAACTCCTATTTTGAAATATTTCCCCCTAGCTGATAATAGTGAGCGAATTTCCAACGGCAAATTCAATCATTGGAAACACTTATTCATCATTATTGAATTACTACATGTTCAATTAAAAACAATGTTGCAATTTCCAAATATAAGCACCTCCCACATTTTCTTTTGTGGCCTTGATACCCGGAAGAACATACCGCTTTTCTTCATCTCCTTAGCAATTGCGTTTTCAACATGGCGATCCGCTACAGCAAAGATATTCCACCTGGCCTGCTGCTTTAGTATAGTCGTCGTCGTTCAGAGCCTTTGTTTCAGAACCACTTCCAATAGTCCAACCCTTGAAACGGCTTCGTCCACAGATGATCCTTCAGCTAGTTTCTTTACCACCACCCGGCTGGAGATTCCACGACATTCTGGACCGTTTCTTCCTCTTCCTCGCATCTCCTGCACATCCCGTCTTCATCCTTCCCGATCCTCTTCGCACATCCCCTGAGCTCCAATGAGTGGCCGCTCCCAAAATGTGCTCTAGATTACTTGTCCAATTGTGCTCGATGTTCTCGTCAACGCCATCCTGCTTCTTTCGTGGAACCATTTCTCCTCGTTCTGGTTCATTTCCCTTGCTTCATCCACTTCTTCGTTGCAATGTGAATGTGATATTCTTCTTCCGAAGGTCGTCCAGACATGCATAAACTGCTCTGAGGAGATTGTTTCTTCTGATAGCTTTCCAACTGCGGCTTAGCTATCGGTAACTATTCTGGCATTTTGCCATCCTTCTTCTTCGAACATTCCAGCGCCCCAATGATAGCTTCAGTTCTGCCTGATATGATGAACAGCTGCTGCTCTCCTTCTTTCAGTTGTTATCCTGATGACACGTGACCACGTCAGAGTCACCTCTCGCCAACACTTTGCTCTAGTTCAAACAAAAACCAACGCCATTGCACTTACACGAGTGACCGACGTTAGTCTAGACTCTAGATGAATGCGTCTTTCTCTAATCCTCAAATCCTCAGAGAGTATTGTGTGCTGTTCCAAAGCTGAATGCATTGCTTCTACATTTTTCTAATATCATTCAACGCGTCCGCTAGCTCGGAATGTAACGAAAGCAATATATCACTTGCAATAAATGTTCCAATAGAATGCTGTCACCAATTCCATGGAAACATTACAGATTGCAGGTATAAGATTGGGCAGTCTTAAAAAGTGTCTAAAAATAACCTAAAACGGAACCTGTGGCTCCCATAGAGTTTGTTTAATGATGGAAAGTGCACCGCGCGGGTGTTCCGTTGGCGCGGGATTGAGACAATCGTGCATTGTCGAATTGTTGCCAGACAGTGCATTGAGTGAGAGTTTCGAGGTCGCGTTCGCAGTTGCTTGTAAGGCGAGCAGTGTGTTGTTGAGTTGTTTCTTCGTTTCGTTGCACTCTCATTCTCTTGGCAGCTCGTGACTGGGAGATAAGAGCTTTTTAATTCGGCATTTTGTTGCGAATTGCAATCACTACGATAATATTAAAAGTCCAACACAGCCAGACTCTCAAGTTATCATTTAACGACCTTGTTTTTGATTTGCAGCAGACAATCAGCCGTCTTTTTCACTAGTGAAGCAGTCTGTTTTATGATTAAGTTATTTAAAAAAATGTGGGAAATTTTGTTCGAATCAGTAATGAAAATTTGGAGATTTTGCGTATATATAACGTGTTACAACAACTCGATCAATAAATCAATAATGGGGAATGCAATGCGGCTGTGGTCTGTGGTGATTTCACTGCAACATGAGGTGTTCTTTATCTCTACGAAATTTCAATGAGATCGCATTTCAAGAACAGAAGTTTTATAAGTGACGTATAATTTTGGTAGTCGGGACCTGTGGTATCAAAAATTTCAAGTTCTCCACGATTGGCGGTCTAGGAGTAGATAGCGAACACTCACAGAGAGACACACACAGAATAGTACTTTATGCCATCGAGTGACCAGTAGTAGGTTTTCGCCACGAGTGTTTTACTGTCTCACGAGGTCGAAGGCGAGTGTGACATAAATCACGAGTGGTGAAAAGTTTCGGCGAGGTCACGACTGTGCATATGTGCTTTTTCCAACAATTGATATTATTGAGTATGTAAGAATAGAGGAGATTTGAGTATTCTAGTGAGA
>JAUYWV010102753.1:0-13310 GCA_032274565.1 Nematoplana nigrocapitula | reverse complement strand
ATGCAAAACTGTAAATTCACCTCTACTTATTATCTAAGCTCTAGGCCAACCAACCCTTCTCTGAGCTTCAACCAACTTTAAGCACGCTCAACTCTCGGCCATACTCAAATATTTATTTTTTAAATAAAAGTATGTTAAAAATAAATAGCATATAATATACTAATACCATAATGCGTACTCCTCATCTTAAGGATTAACTCTACAGTAGACCACCTGGGTTAGATGAGTTTGAACTCTAGGCCATCTCCCCACCACCGCTGGAAGAATCTTTGTTTTATGAATATTTACTTTTTAAGACACTATATACAGGAGAACTATCTTGTTGTAAATCAAACCAATATAATTCACTACATTAAACATAAGGCAATTACGTTCTGACTCACCAATCAAGGGAAAGTTTTTGACAGCACTTGGAGTTGATTCGGCAAGAAGGAGCAGAAGTACAAAAAATGCCACGAAAATATTCATTCCTGCATGGGAGAACGAATATTTGCGTAGTTTATATTATATGTGACGTTTTCATTTTTTATTTGTTTAAATTTATGATTCGAAATAAGTGCTGAAGATCTACTGTACTGTAGTTTAGAGAGTTTCTCTTTCTGGATTACAGAAACGAATTTCGGAAAAAAGAAAACAAAGCATAGAAAAAGTATCACTGAGATATTCAGCATAGTGCATTTTATTTGTTTCTAGATCGTGTGTCTCGATCTATCGTACAATTGTGTCTCACTGTCCTTATTAATAATATCAAAATTTTACTGCACTTTAAACCCCCAACTACATTTATTTAATTAACGAGACGGTTGTATTCACTTATTTATTTCATTTGTTTTGCGTTAAACCTTAGCAAATGTGGAACTGTGCACATTTGATCTGATTTTGCCACGTGCAGTTAAATTAGTTATTGTACTTGTCAGAAAACGGTTAATCCAAGGTCTGCTTGAAAATACAACCTAAAAAATTTTGTTCCTTATTTATATCAAAACTCAAAATTATCAAATTTGTTTTTCTGGATAATGTGTATTTTGAAAATAACCAGCAATATAAGCTATAAATATAAAGCAGGTATTTATACTACTATTATAGTAGTATTAAAAAATCTTCTTTAATTATAAATGTTTGTATAGAAAGAAAGAAAAATCAATATAATTTAATTATAAAATCGAATCAATGACGTTAAACAGTTAGCCTGTAGAATTTAAGAAATCAAAGACAAATAACTAAGATAACTAAGTTTTAGAAGTTTCACTGAAACAATAGTAAAATGATGGCGTGAGTATTTTCTTTAGTATTTATGAGGAAAGTTTGCATTTAAATGGTATCTATTCTTACATTATTTTTAATTTTATAGACAATTATTATCTTGATAAAGATAAAGTGATCTTAAACATCAAATTACCTAACATCATCTTGGCAGGCGATTCGGGTGGTAACCAAAATAGAACCAGAGTGAGGCAGGAGAGCAGTATACAAGGGATTACCAGGATTGAAACATAAAAGCTTGGATTTCGTCGTAGCCGAACTTTGTATCTTAGAATTGGATATATCTTTTCCCTCAGTTTCCCGCTAGCGTCTGTTACGTTGACTCGACGTAGCCGCCGTTCGGATTTAATTTGACGTCTAAATAAGAAAATACAATATATAGTTCTCACAATAATAAAATAGCTATTAGTAGTCCTTTTAAAGCGATAGTCTCCCCGAACAGTAAAACATATCCTCCAATTTGACGTCATAATCTTTGGAACGTAGACTTAACCAGCGTTTGACAGATCTACACGGACTTTCAATGTTCCTTTTTACGAAATTTTAGTGACAGTAACATAATAATTGTATTAATTTTTATGAAATAAATATTGGGAACAGATAAAAATATGATCTAAAAGAACTATTTGAAGTTATTGACATGTTTTCTTAAATTTTTGATCACGTGTTATAATTCAGATTTTGATAAAACTCAAATCATACATTCAAACGCGTTATATTTACGTACACACGCAGGTGAGAAGGTAGTTTCCATTCTTTTTCGCCGTCTGTCTCCCATTCGTTGGAAGAGACGTAGTCTGTGAAATCAATGAAAGGCATTTCGAGCCTGGTGTTGTTTTGATCCATGCTAAACCACCACAGCAGATCCAGTTGTGAAATATCGTAGGTCCATGAACCAAACTCCATTTGGCAAACCTGTCACATAAAAATGTGAATTCAAGTGACGACGTTTATTAGGTTATAAAAAAATATATATGAAAATACAAAAAATAAAACAACGAATACGCTAACGACATATAAGTATAATTTAATTATAATTGTTGTCTAAAATTTACTTCGCAAAACTTATAAAAACTAACAGTGATGTGACAATTGTACTCTGTATTTGAAAAACGTTTGAGGCAAGAAGTTATGAAGTGTAAAAACTGACATCATTTTCACGTTCATCATTACCATCACAATTATATTTAAGCTATGCCTTTTAATTAGAACAAATGGTGTCTAGGATAATTTTTCTCCTGACGAAATGTGATCTTCAGTGGCTAGTGTATTATAGTGATCTCATAATTTAATGTAGTGGACTTTTAAAAAAAAACTTGAGCTATTTCGTTGATTTGGTGCTTAAGTTTTCTCTCAAGAAATTTCAGCTACTAAATCTACAGACACGCAAAAGAGACGCGAAAGCCATTGGCTATCGTTACATTAACAAATTTAATGCTTCGTTTCAAGGGACATAAGAACATTTTATAAATTATATATAGTCTTCATTATGAGCTAGACAATCAAATAAAGTTAACATTGTGCCAAAATGTCGTAAAAATTGTGTTAAGGGTTCAGCAGTGTTCAAGATGAGTCCATATCTCGTATAGCCATCATTTGCAGTTAAAACAGTTGCGCACCTGTGGTACACTGAGAGGATGACTCTATTGATGCATGTAATGGTGATGCTGTACCAGTCATTCCTCACACACTCTGCAAATTGGACGGCTGTGACTGGTGTTGTCTCACGGGTTGTTCGGAACGGCTCTTGCATATGTTGTTAGGACGATCCTGGGGCGGTCAGCACAGCTGTTTGTGGCTTCGTATCTTTCCAAGAGACGGTATATGGTGGATTCATTGTAGTTGAATTGGTTTGCCACCAGCCTGATGGACTCACCAGCTTCCAATCTGCCGAGTTCCCTTTGACGCTCATCTACTGTAAGGCGTGGCATAACTGTTGCTAACTCAGGAACACAGAAAAGCTTTTCTCTCAGGTTCGGTTTTATAAGACTGAACTTTGAGTGACATTCATCGCATATCAAAATCTAATGCCTCACGTGTAAGCACTTTACATCGCATGTGGGTTTAATCATTTCAGAGACCAGGGCACCGGGAAAGACTTTATCACGCCTTCTACATCCTACCTGTCATATATCTATCGTTTAGTCTGTTCACATTAGGCACTCTCATTTAAAATTTTCGCTTTTATTTTTCGTGTCAGCATATACTCCCTCCAATATTTTCACTTCCTTTTTTTGGTTTTCCTTTTTATCTTTGTCAAACAAAGTGAGACGCATGGCTCGTGATACCAACCAAGAGATGCAGATTGCCTGCAGGACCACCAATGTTGTCTCCTACCTGCCTAAAAGCCAGTGTCATTTACCAGACATTGGTCTAACACCACGACACTTCGTAACGAGGATGGGGAGCACACAAGGGTATAAGTGTCATTGGTGAGCATACAAGGACTTGTTCCTTGTTCGGTACATGCATGAGTGAATTGGAACACCATTTTATTGTTCTTGACACTGCGTCCAATGAATTTGACCTTGCGATAAAGGTAACTCCAGTTATTAAAATGTTTTCTCCTAGCAATAATTCCATTTTAGCCTGCTTAATTTGTTATCAGTTATACTGCATTTTCTGCCTGAGGATGCTTTGTGATGAAAATGTACATATGTCTGACATTGGTGTTTGCCTTCTTTTTTCTCTTCAAACTTAAAAAAAAAACATTTTTATCAGAAAATCTCATCATGAATCTTCTGTATATATTTATAGAGTACGATATAGTTTACCCTGTTTTGAAAACGAGCTTACCTGAGTATCGAACGGGAAATATGTGATGGTTACTGGACACGTACTCTTGAAGAGAGCTTGTGGAATCCAAAGCACCAATCCGTCATTGCTTATTACAACCCTCGCTTCCCGATGCTCGTTCAAGCGCTCATCCGCGCTGCATTGATATTGAATTGATGGAAACGTGAAAACAGGGGCAGAGAAAAGTGAAGCGGAATGAAATACAGAAACAGGTGTTTTTGCATCTCTTAGAACAACACTAGTACACTACAGTTTGGGTGGATGTGCGTCAACCTGACTGCGTTTTCCCTAGTGTCGTAGATTTAGAGCACTGTATATTTTAAATGTTGTATTTACATTGCGTTCACACAATTATTGTTCGTTGTATGGACGAGAGACTCTACACCTAATTTCTCCTCTAGACTGACAAATGAATTCTTTGTGTTTGTGAGAAATAGTTTGATTCACACTATACAGTACTGATTATAAGCTATATTTATAATATAAATGTATTCATGTATAATGTGGGTTTTTGTAGCATAACGTTAAGTTCAATTAAAAAACGGTCTGCTGTTTTACTTTTAGATTGCAGTACAATGTACCTCTCTAAAGTTCATTAGGGAGTGAACTATCAAAGTAAATGAGTGTGTCATTGGGATTCTACCCTTGTACCTAACAGAAGAGAATATTGTATATTTTTACCTATACCTACCTATATAGTGTGGCGCAAGTTTTTTTATTTCATTTTAGAAATTGGTGCAATGACTAGGGGATCTCTCCAGGTCGTTTATCTTAGTGGTTTTCGCAGTTCTCTGATCAGTGGTAACCCACTAGCAGCAATGTGTCTTACGTACTACGTGCTTAAAGGTAATACATGACAAACCTCCAAAACTGATTTGGGAGTGTTGATATTTTCTGCATTTCGTATTGATCTATGAAATTTAAACAGATTTCATCTGACGTCTTATCATTTAGAAAGCAATCTACCGAGCTAGCATATTCATGCTCGTTCGGTTGATATCAGGTGTTTTGGGTGAACTTTAATATATTTACCAAAACCCACGTGGTCACACATACATGTAAATAGAATAATGTGATGAGTATATTATTTTAACATCCCAATACTTTTGGAAGCATTAATTTTTCAAAAACACCATGTGGCATAAACTCCAGTCACTCACTGCTCCACTGGTATGCCGTCTTACACTTCCATAACATTGTCCATCAGCTGGTGTGTCGTTATGAACTATTGCTGTTTCTTCCGCTTCATAATGTTCAACATGTTTTGATTCATTTAAGGTGAAAGAGTTCCCAGAGTAATCCAAGTCACCAAAGTTTTCGGAAACACAAAGTCGTAGGCTTGGAATTTGGTATTCAATTGACAGGATTATCAAATCACAGCATGTATCTGACATCTTGGTGTTTACCGTTTTATGAGAAAAACGGAGACTCACATTCCTTTGTAGCTAACGCAACCCCACGCCATGACAGAGAAAGGCATCTTCGTCATTTATTTTAACGTCCTTCAAAGCCGCGGTTTTTAGTCCAGAACCAAATGCAAATCTTACTGCTATCTGAGAAGATGATATTTCCGGCCATCAGATATCCAAATGCAGGGCTTCTAAAGCATCAACAACTTTTTACATAATTGTGATAACCATCAAAACAATTATAAAAAAATGTGCTTGAGTACAACAGGGGTGGAAATGGATACTTTAACACACGCAATAAATGAGCAGAACACATATCAAACTGAATATGCAGGAGATTAATTTAATTTCAATATTGAAATTTGTCTCAAACAAGCAAGTGTTTTTTAATTGTCGTACAAGCTATAAGTAGTAAGAGTTTTCTTCTCCCCCTGACCCCAGCACTGTACACACTTTGACCTCGCGACGCGCGTAAAGTCACCTCCTGTCCCGAGGAAATGCTGCCGCCCAAGATTTAAGATACATAACGCCGAAAACTGAATTTTAAACGTTATGTCACTAAATATTTCTGAATTGACATAATTCCCACTTTACTACTTATAAGTATTCTGGTGAAATAAAAAATAAAGCTATTCAATTCCCCGTGCCCGATAATATATGCATTCATTATTTTTTGTTGCAATCGATTAAGATAAAGCCATAGTACCTAGTAGCACATTCCCTCTTTCTATTGATTAATTATGAATGCTTTTCAATAGTGGTCGCGAGAGGTGACGCATCGCAACCCGCGTGCGGAAAGTTTTTCTCGGGATGGGGGATGACTTACCAAGCATCGGGAGGTCGGATGGTACAGCAGGGAGTAGGGAGAAGGAGAAGAAAACTCTTACTACTGTTATGTTTTCTTTTCAAACTTACTTAGATAATTATCTAAGCGCTATGCTATGTACATAGGTGAAGTGAAATAAAGAGTTAATAAATTACATACTTACAAATTGTACAATTTTATATCTGGAGTCCAGAGTTGATCTGGGAATACACGAATCTGTTTGATTCCGGCATAATCAGCTGGATTCCATTTAAGCAACGAATCGTTCCATATCTGTTCGGAGAGAAGAAAATATCAACGAGGAAATGTTTAAATGCAGGAGATATGTTTTGCATTTGAACAAATGTAGAAAATACTGTTTAAAGTAAAATGCACTTTTCTTGGACGATTTAGTATTAGTGACTTTCTGATGAACTGCATGAGAAAATGTTTCCTAATTTTAGTAATTTTAGTTATTGAATAACAAAATGACCTAAGTGAATATACTACTTTAAGGAAGACATTACAATAACACAAAAAATGGCAAAACAATAATAAAAATACATTTGATAACATTTCCGTTTCGAAACCAAATGGTTACCTTTTTACCGAGAATAAATAATCAGGAAGTCTTTAGAATTTTATATATGCAATTACAAATGATTTTATAAAAGTAGTAATATTTCCGCAGCCTCTAAATCACCTAAAACTAAAATTGGTGACGTAAGAAGTAGGTCAGCCAGTCAGAGCGTAGTACGTCATCAATCGATAACTGGATCATCCAATAAGAGGCCACCCCATCATAACCATGTCAATGGCATGGGGATTTCCCCATATACAATAAAGAAATTAGCGGGAAATTGAATTCCAATTCATTTGTACTTTAATATTTGAAAATTAGTTTCGTTCTCTGAACAATGATCAATCTAAAGGGTAATATTAATATTCACTTCACATTTTGTCATACTGTATATTTTTTAATATCATGTGAGCCTTTGGTAAATTAAGCGGAATGTAACTAAAGAAATATCACTTGCAGAAAATGATCAAATCGAATGCTGTCACCATTTCCATGGAAGCATTACAGATCGCATTTCAATAACAGGTATAAAATGATGCAAAGATTTGGCAGTCGTCAGAAGTGTCTAGAAAAAGATCCTAAAAGCAGAACCATAGCGCTTGTTTGAGGACGGACAGCATACTGCGCAGGGGTTTCATTGCCGAGGGTTTGAGACATTCATGTATCGTCTATGTAATTGTTGATGGACAGTGGGCTGCATGTGCGAGGGTTTTTACAGCTGCATTCGCGGGTTGACGCGCAGTTGCTTTTAAGGCGAGTAGTGTGTTGATGAGTTGTTTCTTCGTTTCGATGCACTCTCATTCTCTTAGCAGCTCGTGACTGGGAGCAATTATAGTTGATTTTCATTTTCTTTGGCATTTTGTCGCGATTTACAATCACAATGTCAAATTTTTAACTATAGCGTCATTCAATTTCCCTAATGATTTATGATTCATTAGTTAACAAATTGATAAATATTATTTAATGATTTGGAAATAACTGATTCTTTGCATTTATTAATGATTGATTGTTCTGGAATTCTGGAGTCTGCTTTATGATAAAGGTATTTACAAATGTGGCAAATTATTTTTGCCTGAGTAATGGAAATTTTGAGATTTTACGTATTAGTCCGGTAGATCAGTAACAAAAAATGACCAGGATGTTCATTTCCGAAAGAAAGTATGAAAATTTGTAAATAGGTGTTTCGAGTATGCTGAATCCGATTTTAAGCGGATCCACGCTGGCAAACAAATGGATCTCCCTCAAAATCGCGAAATCCAAGATGGACGCCATCCGCATTACAAATTTAAATATACGGCAATAACTTTGGTTCTATTGGGTTTTCGTGGTCAAGAATTACAATGAAATACATTTTAAAACTATAAATTGCACACAAAGCATGATCCAACATGACCGCAGATTTGAAAAACAAAACAATGATTTTTTTTTCTGTCATCAGTAAATGTTGACAAAGTTGTTGCAACCATAAGATTTAGAAAACATATGAGTGTGAATAATTATTCATCTAATATTTTGTCGTTATGACGACATCAAATAGATATACCAGTAAATACAAGAAACAGACAAAACAGTTACAATACAGTTAAAATACGGTTATAATACAGTTACAAAACAGTTACGATACAATTAATTTTAAAGTTGCTAGTGTCCATTCAAGTTCTGCACAAGTGATCTTACATTGTAGGATGATGCAAGTAATTCAGTTGATGTCCCTTATAGTGTACACTGTTCACCACAAAAGCAAAGCTGCGTACAGGGCAGACAGACTTTGGAGCACTGACATCGCCCTGTGCAGCGTGTCTTGCAAGCACACTTGATAAGTTTTCTGCACCCCTCTGATGTTTCAGGGAGGGTAGCCCACAATGGCACCCAGATTACTTCGGAAGGACTTGGAAAAGTTGGATTGGTCTTCATGGCCTGCCCCAATATATGTCCTGCTTGTTAAGCCGCACGCTTAACATGTTGCTGAAGAGCTGCACTTGACAGCGGGATGCTCTCCAGCCTACAATTAGCGTAGGAGAAGAGTTGCTTCCTAGTTTCAGTCACTTCAGTTAACAAATATGTGCGTGAGTAGAGCAGGATCACATATCTTTCGAGTTCCTTCATGTCGGTTTGTGTCACTTCATCCGGAGTATATTACAACTGACGAAATACGTCGTTGATCTGTGAAAGTGATTTCCACACTTCCCAGGTGGTCTTCTTGCCGATGGAGCTCAGTGTTGACACTGTGTCGCAGCCGGACAACGCGTGCATGAATGGCAAGCCTCTGCAGTAGTCGCTACCCATCTCATTGGCTTTAATATAACGGTGTGGACGCGTGTAACATTATCTTCTTCATGTCACGTTTGTATGCATAGAAGCAATCCAGCATCATTCGGTAATCTGCCTCTTCGTGTGAGCATGGCTGTAGATCAGAAGAATCCAGTGTTGCAGATGAGGCAACACCCTGACCATTGGTTGTGATCAGCATCTTTTCTGTCTCTGTTTCTTCGGATTCAATAATTGTGGCCAGAAAGCTAAAGAGCTGTGTCCTGTTGCTGTCGACACGCAAAAAGCTTTCGCAGTTGCATGGAAGTCGTGTTATCTCAGACAAATGAAGAGCTTCTCCTGTACCTCGAGCGTCTCTAGTGTGCGCTTTCAGACTGTCGGCTATGTAGGTATCCCATACAACACCTATCAACGTAACATGTTCAAGCTGCCTCTTCAGATATGGGACAAAGACATACTCTGCATACTCTTTGAACGTTTTCACGATTGTCGTGCAGTCTTGATCCAATGTTTGGACGAGTGTAGCACCATCAAATATTTTCGCCTTGTCTGTTGGCAAGGTGCTAACGGTTCCAGACGCTCCAGCAAGTCAGCGTTTTCTCCTGGACGCATCATGTTATTTTCAGCAAAAGACGGTGATCAAGAGTGGTTTTCATGCTGGAAGTAAACTTCCATATCACCATTCCTTGCTTGATACGAGATGTACAGTATATTTGTGAAAAAAGCTGCAGGTCGCTCTTCATGTTGGATTTTATCTTTGAGGACTCTTTGCGTTCTTCTGACCTGAACAACTGGAGGTTGTTCTTTGGAATAGTCTCATAGAAAGACTTCTCCATCTTCACAACTCGCAAATCAACGAAGGCGTTGTACTGAGTCCTTTCTATTTCATTGGCTTCTGAGAAGTTATTGATGACTTGATCAGCCATGATAACCTTTGTGTCTAGTGTTAGGAGATCAGCTCTCGTTTCTGTGAAGGGATTACTCAATTTATTCGAAATATCTATCACGCTTTGGACATTTGTTGCAAATCTGTTTTGTGTCGTCAGAGTTTGCTCATGGTGTCGATCATTCTAGGTTGTCTTCTGGAATGTGCTCACTTGAACCTCACTTATGATCATGGCCATTTCGGAACCAACAATCATCCACCGTCTGAGGGATCATTCATTTTCAGTGATGCCGTCTATTCCACCGTCCCCTGTCATCACAGCATTGAGCTGCTGTTGTTGTTTGTTGTTTCTTTCGCACCGTCCAGGACTGACTACGTTTCGCCAAACACATGCTTTAAAACAGTGTTTTATTTGGAAGGCTAAAAAGTGAATCGGGCTTGAACGTCCGCCGTCAGGTCGGAACATTCCCCACTTGGACGTGTACCACACTGGCTTGCGTGGCTCACACAGTCTAGGCTCGCGGAAAAGTTGTGCGGACTGCAGCACTTGTAGCGGATATACGAAATCCGCACCGAGGGCACTTGTAGCGTCAGGGTTACTGCAGCTCCTGCAATGCCCCGTAGGTGGAACCCAAACCTGTGCAGTCTATCTACAGCAGAGGATTTGATGGTATGGGTTGTCAAAGATGCCAATTATTTTTCGAGACTATAATACCCGGTGTCACCGCCAATTCATACCTTTTATGAAGGTGTCAAGGCGCTAACCCCATAGGGAAGTCAAGAAGACCATCTAAACATCAGTTTAATCTTGGGCAGTTGAACTTAACTCATTTTCAAATAAAGATGTGTCGATTCGTCAACCGCCCCTGCATTGAGCTGCTCGTGAACATGGTCATGTTGAGTGGTCTTCTGTGTTAAAAGTGGCCCTTTTTGAACTCGTTGCGCACTTTTGGGCAACTACGTTTGTAGCTGCGTCAGATCTCGTACAAAAACAGCCAGTCACCTACAACAGAAATTGTTTTGTTTTTCTAATCGCCGGTCATCGTGGAGCATGCTTTGGGTGCAATTTACAATATTAAAATGTATTTAATAGTAATTCTTGACCACGAAAACCCATATTTTGTCACTGAGACCACGTTTCTAAGTAAAAAAGAACCAAAGTAATGGCCGTATATCTAAATTTGCAATGCGGATGGCGGCCATAATGAAATTCGAGCTTTTGAGGGAGATCCCTTGGTTTGCCAGCGTGGATCCGCTTAAAATCGGATTCAGTATACTCGAAAACCCGTATTTACAAATTTTCATAGTTCTTCCGGAAACGAACATCTTTTTCACTAATCTACCGGACTTATATGTATTACAACAAAAATCATGAATAAATCAATACTGGAAAATGTAATACAGTATGTCTGTGGTCCGTAGTGATTTCACTGCGATGTGTTCTTTATCTTCACGAAATTTCGGAACCTGTTGCACTATACTGTGTAGTATTGATTGATTATGCTGGAATTCTGCAGTGTGTTTTATGATTTATTTAGGTTATTTTCAAATGTGGCAAATTTTGTACGAATCACAAATTGAAATTTGGATAGTTTACGCTGTGTTAAAATAAATTGCTCAATAAATCAATATTGGAAAATGTAATATGGCGTGGTCCGTGATGATTTCACTGCGACGTAAGGTGTTCTTCATCTCCACAAAATTTCATTAAGATCGAATGTCAATAACAGGTATAAAAGTGACGTGGTGGCACGCATATGAATTAATATAGAAGTCACAATGCATGAACTGCCCCGCTATTCAAAGTGTGGGTAACCAAAATTTCAGCTCCCTCCCATGGGTGTTCTAGGAGGAGATAGCGAAAACCAACAATACCTACACCCACACACAGACACACAGGCAGTTAATTTTGGGAAGCTCTCCATGTTATCACATGCCAAGGTTATATTTGTTACTGCTTTTGAAATACTCAATTTGCAGGGTTTAAATTTTTGTACCATATTTTTAGAATAAATATATGGTAGTTATTTGATTTACGGCTCTTTGTATAATATAGCTATTTTTTCTTAAAGGAAATTCAAAATTAATTAAGAGCAAGTCAATTGATTATTACTTCTAATATTCATAAAACTCTACTTAGTAAAATGTCTTTCAAAAAATGTTTTCACCAAATCCGATAATTCTTCCCTACACTCTCTACCTAACTATCACATCAGCCTAAGGGGATTCGCCTTGCTGACAACATTTTACCTAATGCGTTAACAGCATAAGGCGTTTTCCAAAAGACTATTGATTTTAAATTAGCTTGAGGTGTTCTCGGAAAACTAAAATTGACAAGACTGCAACCAGAAAAGCGTAAATCTACTGCTGGATTGAAATTTTTATATTTAAGGAAAATATAAATAATGAATTTCAAAGATAACAAGCGGCAATAATAATAGATGACAACTACAATAACGTAGGTGTTTTGTGTGAAATTAAAAAGGCAGAGTTATTCATTTGTTCTATAATTTTATTTCTTTAACAATAATATATTTCAAATAAGATAGCTTAAAAATGAACATGAACACCGTTATAATAATGATTAAACAATTTTTTAATTCATTATTTTTATCTTCTTATTTTTTCATGTACAAGTTGAATCTACATTGCGATTTGCGTATCGAAAGTTCAAGTTCAAAGGCATCCCGTAGCTATCTGTGACGGCCGTTGGAGAGCCCTTCCATTATGCACAACACATCAACGCACCTTGATGTGTCCTGAGCCGCGATATTGCACTGTTCGATGTTAATAAAGGCCCAGGGTGTTACATTTTGCATCGCATCCAATTCGTCTTCAGAATCTACAGTAGTGCCCTCAATTATGCCTTGAAACACAATGGAAATGAGGGTGTCGGGATGACGTGATGTGTGGCGAAACCATTGAATTTTTCTTCTCTTCAATGTCTTCAGCACAGTAAAGGTTCATGTTGAATAATAATCAACACTGTAAATCGTCGCCTGACTTCATCGTTGGTTACGTGAGCAGTGTAGGGAATGTGCAGCAGTCTCTTGAAGCGCCGAATTTCAAACACTGAAAATGGTCAGTTTCTATCCTTCGCAGTGGATGGGATCAGGCGGGACCCCCGTCAAAGGAGCCGGAGCTCCCGCAGGTACGAGGCCGCCGCCACGGGATCCTCCGTCAGCACAGACAAAGGCGGGACCACTGCCCTGAACGCGCGCAGCCGCGGGGTTAGGTAAGTAGGGCATACCTGGAGCCAGTGCTCTAGCGTCTGCTCATCCTCTCCAAGTGTGGACAAGTCGG